>MPNW01000056.1:157510-183126 GCA_011800805.1 Hirudo medicinalis
TCTTCCACCAAGTGAGACACCACAGGCAGCATCTGAGAAAGCAAATAGCCCAGAGCCACCTGACATGCCGGAGACTGAAGAAGTGCATGTCATTCCAGAACCACAAGAGCCAAGACCTGCAAGGACCGTCGACCTCCAAGAAGGCTGGAGATGGATTCTCAGAGGAAGAAGTATCTCATCGTTTAGGAGGGGGAGGTGTTGTGGGTGCACTGAACTATCTATGCTAATGTAGGAGCCAGGAGCGGCAACTTCCCTTTTGTTCGTTCTAGTCCTAGTTGTGTGATAGGTAGTGTGGATTCATTGGCGAATAAAGTAGTTGTATGTAGTGTCTTGGTTTAATCGACTAACTGCGAGTTACAACACCAGGTTGTCACCAGTCTTTCCCGGTTGTCACCCGGTCTATTCCCGAGTGCCAAATGTCCAGTGCCTCCTGGCTCACCTGACATTTTGCTTCAAATTACTAAGTGGCTTTGCGGACTCTCCCCTGAAGCATCTCCTACTCATCCAGGCACAAGAGTATGCAATAAATTTTAAACAGACATCGCCAAATATTCTTTCTGCAATAGTATTGTTAAACCATGGAATGCACTGCCAAATGAAATCGTGAACTTAAATACTGTTTCTCACTTTAATGCGATAATATGCGACTGACTTTACTTAAGATATATTTGATTATCCTTGCCATTTGTAGCTGCTTGTGTTGTTCTCTTTTGCATGTAAATTGTACAGACTTGCATTAGTGGTCTCAAGACCCTTTAGTTTGTTGAATAAATAGTAAAGATTAAATAGTAATTAAATATTAATTAAAATAAATGATGTCATTGTCAAAGGTCAGCTTTAGCAATTACATTAAGTAAAATTATTGTTGCTTATATTGATGTCTTGAACTGAGGTGTAAAAACTAAAATATGAATCATAAGAAAGTCCTCTTGTTATGGTTTTACAACTTACATTAACAGCATCTGGAGTGGGCTTAGTTCTTTGGCTTGCACTCATTTTTTCTGTACTGGTTATCCTATTTACTGTGATTGGTGAAGTATTCTTCTGTGTCACTAAGCGACAAGGAATTCTCAATATTCTCTTATCACCAAAGAAGGGAAATGTTAACCAGAGCAACCACAGGTTAGCAAAACATTATAAGAATAAACATTTCAAATCATTTTGCAAAAGTAGCAGAAACAACAAGGTTTGAGTCCTTCAGAACATTTTATTATGAAATTAAGGTTGCTAAAAGTGGTTTTATTTGGAATGAAATTTTGACCATGACTTATCATTGATTGCATAATATTTTAGTTATAATATAATGATAATAATAATAATTATATTTATATAGCATCTTAAGCTTAGGCATCAAGGATGCCTGGACCACTTACATAGTGCCACTATCCCAGGGGAACTTAGTGGCTGTGCGGGCTGGAACATGACTATTGCCTTTACCATTGCTTGCAGGAATGCAACCCTCTGAGCCAGAACAAATAAAAGCATCAAAAATATATAAATGGAATTGAGACATATGTATATTATACTTAATCAAATACTTCCTTCATACAGGAAATCAGAATAGTTCATGGATTAAGTCTGAAGAATTGGTTCAGAGGTGAAGCCTTTCGTTGTCAGTATTAGCAAAAAACATGGGATCTTGCTGAAATAAAATGAATAAATAAAATCCACCACATCAGGAGGGCAATGTTGTGACACTACAAAAGTTGTCTTTATCATAAAGTAGCTCTGATTATTCTATTAACTAATGAAGGCAGTCTTCATCAATGACCAGACAAATTTTATTTTCTTGTACTATTTTACTTTTAAGGATCACACTTTTTTTGAATGATATATTTTCCCATCAGGGTGGTAAAATCAGCGCCTGTCAAATGCTGGATTCCTCTCTCCTTCATGTAGTCTTGAAATTCATCCCCTTTGAATGCACGTGCATTGTCTGTAAGGATTGACAGGGGATAGCCAAAATGGGCAAAATCCTTCCAACAATTTGATGGTAGCTAAAGTTGTAATTGCTTTAGTTGGATGTATGCGTGGATATTTGGAATAGGCTACTACCACCAGCCAGTTTGTCCCAAGAAAGTTAATGGCATGGAGGATTGTTTTGGTGTTCTTGGCTCGAAGAATAATCTTGGCAAAGTTGTTAAATGTTAATATTGCACCAATAGACTGCTGACCTTGTTTCACCCGCTGCATTCCGAAATGTCCTAATTGCATGAGTTGCAATATCTTCCTTTTTAGTGCCTCTGGAACTATCAGTCTGTCTCCCATCATTAAACAACCACTTTTCCAACTCAAGGAGTCTTAATTACTTGTATTGTCTAATTTTGGGATTAAAAATTTCAGCCAGCCTTTATGAAGAAAATTGCAAACTGTAAAGATCACTGAGTCTCTCATTGACTCATTTTCCACTGACTTTAAGCTGGAATGTAGCATTTGTTGGCTAACTGCTTTAATTGTACACACATTTGAAAATACCAGCTATTCCTTTGTTGAATAGAAATTAGCATCTGTACCATAAGGTAATCTACTCAACACATCTGCATTTCCATGCTCTGCTATTTTAGGATACTCAATTGTGTAGTCTTATTGTTGAAGAATCAATGCCCACCTTGTCAATCTGTTCAAAGCTAATTTTGGAGTAGCTTTCCTTGGGTCAAATAATGCTATGAGTGGTCTGTGGTTCGTGACCAGAATAAATTTCATGCCAAAAATGTATGGGTGGAATTTTTTGTAAAGCAAATATAATAGCAAGACCCTCCTTATGAATTTGGCTGTATCTTTTCTGGGCTTCAGATAGTGTCTTGGAGACATTGAAAATAGGATGCTCAGTTCCATCTGGAAATCTATGGAAAAGTATCGCACAGATGCCGTTCCTACTGGCAGTTGCTTGTCAAGTTTACAAGCTTGTCAAAATGAGAAAGCATCACATTTGAAACTAACAACTTTAAATTTTGAATAGCATTTTCTTGATTCATTATCCAATTCCATCTTTTGTTCTTCCTTGTCAAACAACACAATAGTTCTGCAATGGTTGCCAGAAGAAACTTCTGTTAAAACTGAACCGATCCTAGAAAAGATTTTAACAATGAAACATTTTCTGGTTTGGTCATTGCAGCAACAGCATCAATCTTTGCTCCTGGACTAATTCCTAAATACAAAATTGTATGACTCAAATATTCAACGGACTCGCTGGCAAAGGAATATTTATTAAGGTTGCATCGAAGACCCTTGCCATGAAGTTGTTGAAACAATAATCTCAGATTTTGAATGTTCATCAAATGAACTTCCACCAACCAAAATGTCATCCAAGTAAACCACTATGCTTGGAAGATCATGTGTAAGTTTGTCCGAGATTTCCTGAAAATATGCTGGAGCTGATAGAATTCCAAAAGGTAATCTTGTTTGTAAAAATACTCGATGTGTACTCGGAGCAAGACATTTCTGACTCTCATGAGAAATTTTAATTTGGTTATAGGCATCTGCCAAGTCAATTTTACTGAAGTATTGGCTTCCTGCTAATTTCCTCATCAGATCGTCTGGCAGTGGTATCTTTGAAACTCGAGCTGCGAGTTTACTGTGACTGAATAATCTCCATATATTGAGTGAAGTCTTCGAATTTGGAGTTCTCTTTCTAATCGGGAGTACCCCAGTCGTTGAAATCTACTGTTTTCCAGATGCCTCTTCTCACACCAGCTTCTAATGCCTCAGTGGAATTCCCGAATCTAACTTCCTGCTTTAATGTGTCTGGATCTAAGGTAAGGCACATCCCTCTTGAACTTTGAAGCAAAACATGCTTTTCTAAGGTGACCAGCCTTGTCACGGTTTGAGCATTTCATGTATTTGCAGTAACAATCTTTTGCACAGTGGCCTTTTTTTCCACATCTGTGGCAAGTCAAATTTGTACTTGTACTTGTTTGACGAACATTGAACTTCTTGAATGTGTTGAAGTGTTTGAAAATGTCTTTTGGTTTGTCATGTTTGTTATCCTCTTGGTTGCTTGAACTTTTTTTGAATAGACCACATGAACAGTGTCTGCTTGCAAAGACCCTCCATAAACTCTATCTTTAGCAACTAGCGCTGCACTTTCAATTTCATCAGCAATTCCAATAGCTTTTGCAAAACTCAGTTTGTTTTCTGGTATTCTGTATAATGCTTTGAGTGCTGCTTCATTTTGAACATTGCATGTGAAGCTAGTTCTGAGTGCTTCATCCAAAGGATTTCTAATGCTAGCAAATTCACATGTGGTAACTGCCTGCCTTATTCTAGTTGCCAATTCATGTATTGTCTCACCTGGATTCCTCCTGCAGTTGATCTTAAACTTGTATCTTTCTCAAATGAGGAAAGTCATTGGGTTAAATGTTGATTCCATATGAGTTACAATTTGCTCAAAAACCAGCTCATTGACTTTAAGAGGAGGGGACATTTGGAACGAAAATGTTTCCAGGGTTTTGTAGATGTCTGGAGTTTGATTAACTAGAAAAACCTGTGCAGCCTTAGCCTCTGAAATTGAATTTACCAACACATGTGTTTCAAATCTCTTCAGGTATTCTTTGAACAGGTTGAAATGGCTCAAATTTTGGAGGTGGAGTTGACTGAACAGCTTCAAGCAACGCTTTGGTTGTTTCGTTCTGTTGTTTGGCCATCATTTTTCCGAATCCACATCATAATAATATGTTCACAAACTTAGTAGTCAGATTGAGTCAGTTGCTTTGACTCTGGTTGAATGAGAAGAAGTTAATATATTTGTTTTCTTTCAGTTAAATTATTGCTGTTAGTATCAGAATCAGAGGTATGAATTTTAAATTGTTATTTTTGTCATGTCTTGATACTCAAATGCTTCAAATTCATGCCTTTGCAGGTGTGAACGTTTTGAGGGCAAAATTGCAATGAACAAGAATTTTAAGTAATCCTGCCAACATCCCTTTAACATAGTTTGCTTGCTCAAATATCAGTCACAGAAAAAGCATCACACAATCTAAACATTATGTTTATGATTTGTCAATTAGTCGACTTGCTTAACTTCAAATCAGTTTACATAATTCTGACACCTTGACCTTATTTTATAGCCTGCAGAGTGACATTATTATATTCAATAAATGCCATATTGCAGGATGCACCTGCATTATAAATGGGGCCTTTATCAAATTTTTCAAGCTTCACAAACTTTATGATTTACATTTGACAAAAGTTTCTCGATTATAAGCTTCATAGGGTAATTTACAAAAGCTGGAGAATCAGTTCCCTTTGCGTTCTTCCCATGGTCTTGGACCCCTGATGTTCTTCCAGGAATTTAGGTCTAGTGTACTTAGTTCCTGGTGACCAAATTAAACAAGTTCCTAAATATGTAATGATTGCAAATTTAAAGATATGGGTTTAAAATTTGCATTAGCAACTCTTGCATGATCAGAACATGGATAAAGTCTAGCTCCCTAATTCCATAACAACGGTTGTTCTAGCCTGGTATTCCTTTTCCAAAGTTGGCCTGTCTTCCGGGTCCTTCATATATTCGTTTAAAGCACGTTCCTCATCTGGTGTCATCTGCCACAAAAACAACAAATTCAACTGTAATGTAACTTGAATGTAAAAGCAGTTCGGTGTATGTTTTTCAACGTTACCTTATTCTTCCTAAATGAGTATCTAACTTCAGCAAAATGTTTCAGAGCATAGGAACCACCCACGAGCAACGTCTAAATTATAACGTAAGGACAATTATTATTATGTGAATTTGTGTGGAGTGCATAACTTTTGACGAGCTGAGAAGCCATGCGCTAAAAGTTAATAAGACCTAAGCAGCAAAACCTCCGCTGCATATTACACAAAAAAATATTAATTACGATGAAAGGTATGCCGCGCCACCAAAATTTCGTCCCCATAACATCGACCATTATATCATAAAATAAACAACCAATTAAAAAACGATCTACATTTATATATTTAAACTATAAGCAAATTATACGTCAAAATTTAGCATAATATTTTTCAATATCTGGTTTTCAAAATGTATTATGATTAACTCAAGTTATCCCGATAAGAAGTCCCACCAAGAAGTGGTCTCCAATTTTAGACTGATTTATTAATAATATAATATAAGATAATATATAAATATAAAAACTAGTGTACCCGGCCACGCGTTGCTGTGGGTCAGTCTGGTTAAATGGAAAAGAAAAGAGAAAGCGCATGTTTCTAATATGTTTGTTATATTGCCACATCAATCGAAGTCACAAACATACAAACATTCATTTTTATTTTTATAGATTTGAAATAAAAATTTTATACATTAATTTAATTTTATTTTATTGATTTTTAAATTGAGAATTTTTCAAGAGCTGGTTATATGGAAAATACAAAAATAAAATAAAATACATAAAATGTAGACAAAAGTTTATTTTTATTTATATAGATTTATGCGCTGCAAACGCAAAAAATATTCGTCCCGAACTATCATGGGAACAGTAATAATGAATCAGTTTGGTCATACTGGCATATGTCCAAAATTGAACTTTAAGACCACTAGTCCTTAAGTCAGCCATGAAAAATGAGCGAGTTGGGATGCTTTGAGACGAACAAATGATTATTTTTGGTACTGTAAAACTGAATATCCTTAAGGGTCCATTTGTGGATTTTCACTTTGCCAACAGATGTCTTGCCTTGATAGACGTCTGGGACGTCGTTTCAGCTTTTTCCAGGTGAGGCAAACCCTCTCACAATTTAGATAGATAACCTTTTTTTTTTGCTTCTAGCCAAATTTCAGAGGGTAACAGGATTCATGGAGATGGTGCTCCCTAAATGACATTGTCGACTTATTTGCTTTGCATCTTAGATTTTTTTAACCCATTCCAGCAGTTTATAAATCTTAGACCCTTTCTGGATCCTGAAGAACGTTTATTTTGTAACCAATACACAGTGCAGTGCCTATCCCCTTGGACAACTTCCAGACAACAATGACACAACTCGCCACAAATTACGATATTCAAGGCCTGTTACATTGATCTAAGAACAAACTTCTGCTAGGAACATCACATCTAACTCATCTTAACATCATCATCTATCGAGTAATATGTGAATCCAATTTGAAGAGGTTATGCAGCAAGGAAACACATTCTGCACCAGCTGATTTCAAGACATTTTGTGTTAAAATTTTATTGTTATGAAATCTGCACCACTTAGGTGGTCCTACCATGGAAAATTATTAATGGTTGCTAACTCATCAGCAAAAACAACTGAATATGAAATTGCCAGCAAAATTAAACATAAACTTCATAAATTATGCATCAGTCATTGAAGTGTTGATCTCCAAAGTAAATTTTGTTAAGTAAATTATATAACATCACCAAATATTATGTTAAGTGGACATAGATAAAACTATTCTTTTAATAAACAAGTGAATGAGAAGAATGCTTTGCAAACTTGGTTTAGTAAAATTATGAGACCTTAACTTCACCTAATTGGTGCGGGTCACCTAGCAGATGCATACAATCAGCTGATGGTCCTCATGATTCATGAAATATAACAGCTGGTTGAGCCATAAACAAGTTCAACAAGTAAATTAAACAAAATTCTCTAGAACTGCTCCTTATTTCTCAACAGATATAGATAGATAGAATACCCAGATCAAAAATGCAGGAATTTCCGACAAAAGTCAAATCAAATACTGGACAAGATATTGATAAAGATGACGCGTGGGCACGACCAGCCGAATCAAATGGTGTGAGTTTAATATAGCCAGATAAATTAAACAAAAAAGAATGCAGAAGGTTACATGAATCTCTAATTATTTTCAAACAAGACTAGATTGGGGGCCTTTCAAAGGGAAATCTCGATGCAATCATGAACGAAATCTTATCTCTGAAACAGAAGGCCACAAAACCTGCCAAAACAGCAAGCCCAACCAAGGGCCACAACAGGTAATTGTCGGCCTTGAGTGGAGAAGCATTCAAGTTGTCCAACTCATCTTGGCTTTTCCTAATTTAATAAAAATTAAAATCTCAGTTAATTTCTGAAAATTACAAATAATAAGCTTGCTCAAAAAATGTGTTGAATTACCATTTCTGGTTAACATTAGAAGCCTTTGCATCAGATGTTTCTTGCAACTCTGACAGATCAAGTGAGTAAAATTTCTTTAACTTCCTTGACTGTCTCTTCTTCAACTGAGAATGCATCTTATCATCACAGCCTTTTTTATCTTCCATAACTTCTGATAAATGAGAAATTTTTGGTTGGATATGTTTGTGTTTAGGCGTACAAACGGTCTCGCCGAGAGAACGAACTGCGTCATGCGAACATTCTTTTGACGTCTTTTCAACCTTGCCCCTGTTTTTAGAAGTATTAACCAATGTGGAGGAATTATCTGTATTATCTAGGCCTGTTCTTGAGTTTGGGCCTGAATTATGTGCTCGTTTAGGTGCACTTTTCTTTGATTTTCGTTCATTCCAGGCACCATTATTTGACTTTGCTAAATTTGGCACACTCGAACACTCGGCTGGTTTCTTTGAATCATTTGTGGTCAAATTATGATTTTCATCCCTTAAACCCTTTAAATTAAGCAACAAAGTGTCCTTTGTAAAAGGAGCTGGTGCACTTTCTTTCATTTTGGATGGTAGAAATTTAGCTGAAGTCGTGCCCGATAAACCTTTCATCAGTTTATCCTTGTACGACATCTTGGTAGCAGACACCAATAAAGTATCTGAAGAGCTGTTGATGAGTGGGTGAATCAAAGGAAAAGATTCTTCAATAGTAGTCTTTCCACTCCCATCATCATTTGATGAAAAGTTATCTGTCATGCTCTGGACTCTAAAATAAAACAAAACAATGTGAATAACTACATTTTGTAATGCTATCATTTGGCATAAAGTTACACAACACAAACATGTTTGTTATGGTGTCACTTAATGTTATGTAAACTATTATTACTTGTTCTAGCACTTGTTCAATGCAGATGTTATGCCATGCTATTAAGTCAGGCTTTCCATCAACACAGCATCATGCAGTATCAAGTGTCATTGCTTTATAAGCACAATAATAATGTCTTAAAACATTAATGCATTTCCAAGCATGTAAAATATTATGCACAAAGACAAACCTTAATGACTCATCGACATCCATTTCATCCATCTTGCAAATCATAGAATGAGACAAGTCTTCCTGAAAATTCTTCAAAGACTTCACAATTACACTGCAGCTGGGTAGATTTAGAGTCCCATTGCTTGTCCATAAGGTCTCTAAATAATTTTCTTCAATGTCCTCATCTTCATCAGATTCGACATGAAAAGGCAAAATCTCTTCATTTTCAAGAGGGAGAACTTTGTGCTTGATTGGTGTGCTATGTCTTTGTTCAGGAAGGAAACACAAGCTTGAGTCACAGAAGTACTCATTCTCAATAAAAGAAGCATCACTATCAAGATCACGTTCCTCTTGTGGATGACTTTTATTAATATGCAATAATTCCCTCCAACTTGTAGGTTTTTTGGCAAGTTTTGACAGACTTGTAGAAAGTACAAAATAGTCATTATCTTCTATTTGGGTATTCTCATGATGCCATGATGAAATGCTTTCATTGACTTGGTTAGTCAGAATGTCATCATGAACTATAAATTTATGCATGAGCTGATCCTCTAGATGTTCGCATGTCAAAGTCCAAGAATTCTTTTCAGTGAGATCATCGATGTACTTCAGCTCTGTGTTTAGTCCAAGACATTGGTAAACCCTCTGATAATCAGGAAATGTGTGGTTTTCCCTCTCAGGAATATTCTCTTTGTTTAGACATTTTGAATGAGTAGCTTCTGATCCCAATGTAAGTTCTTGATCACCAATGTCTTTAGCTATGCTTTCATTAACTTCTTCAGAATTTGGAAAACTTCCAACCCCTTTAATGAATTTTGAATAGGATTCCCCAATTGATTCGCTTACTTCACTGAATATGCGGTGGTGATGATGATCGCATTCTAGGCTTTCTGAGTAACATGGCAGTTGGAAAGCAGAACACGATTCGTTTAAGCCTTCAGGCTGCACCTCAATCGCCTTATTTTTATCTTCTTTAAAATCCATTCGAGTATCGTTCGAAGTTTAAATTCCAAATTTGAAATTGAATATTTATTTCATGAAAAGGTTAAAATGTTTCAAAAGCGTGGAAAGATATTGCGTCAAAACATATGTTCATATCAGCTCAAATTTGCTTGCTTCGTAAACTCGACTTTTATTTTGAAATCTGGCATATTAACAAACAAAAATTTGAAATTTAAACCATAAGACACGTCTGCAGTATCGGCAAAATCACCAGGCCAAACTGAAAACCGAACGCCAGAATTTAGACCCAAAACAAACTCCAAGAGAAGGTCGGCTATTTATAGTACCACCTAAAGAGTGGAAATTGACCACTTAAATTTCAAGTCCGTGGTTCAATAAGCTATTCTTCACTTCAGAGCTTATAGCATTGCATCTTTGTGCAATCTTTTGCTAGGTACACGAATCAAGATTGGTACTGCAATCCCAGGAGCATGTGCTGCAAATGTGAAACACTGGAAAACTGCTTAACCATCGCTTAAAATTAGGTCCAAATACGCTTACAAAGAGTATAAAAATAAAAATCGTTTAAATAGTAAAATATTCATCGCAATCATTCATCAAACAATCATTCTGTGAGCATATTTTAAAATATTTTCTTGACATTATTAGATACTTTTGTAGGATAGAAACACCTTAGATAAGCTCTGGGGTCGTCCATAAATTGTATCAGGTAGCGCGGTGTAATGGTTTACTCCCGCCCGTCTAAGACTTCGTCTTTCATGATGGCAGCACGGTTTCAAATCTAGTTGCGGGAGCACCGTCCTAATCATCATGCTATCCAATGGTCGTATTAAACAGTAACAAATGGTCTAATGGTGGCAGCACGGATTAGAAACCCCGTTACAGGATACGATATGACTAATCGTAAAGCAATATAGCAAACTTTAATAAACAACAGCAACAATGGGAATCGTAATTAAATGTTTGATGAATTGTGGCAGAAGGAGATGAGGCTGAGAAAATAATACAAAAGTAATAAAACAATAAAACTTAAAAAATTATTAGCAAATAAACAGATTGTCACAAATTTTAGGCAGAGTCAAGGAATCAAAGCTTAACAGACAGCATTTTGAAGAGGAATGAATCCTGAATGTATCATGTAGGGAATGAATGGTGCATGTATCATTTTATTCAAATTTCGATGTGCTTAAAGGTGTTCTTAAGACGACCGGCTGACCACG
This sequence comes from Hirudo medicinalis, assembly GCA_011800805.1. Lineage (NCBI taxonomy): Eukaryota > Metazoa > Annelida > Clitellata > Hirudinida > Hirudinidae > Hirudo > Hirudo medicinalis. The sequence continues at coordinate 168,754 of MPNW01000056.1, forward strand.
ATTAAATAGGCTGTTTACTATGGGAATATTTTAACCGGCTTTATGGGTGTCATTTCACTTACCTTCAGGATTAGAGCGACAGAAATTTCACTCACCTTTTTCCTGAATTCCGAAAATAGATAGCGACTTTTTTTTAGCTTTTCACTCCCTAAAATATATATTTCATTCCGGAATAATTGTTAAAAATACATTTCACTCTTTAATACAGTAAACTAGCCAATTTTTTTGACAATCCTCAAGTGTCTCAGGTTTTTGGAGTTTTTTTTTTGGGGGGGGGGGTGAGTCCCAACTTTGTGATGACAAAAATTAAGATTAGTGATCGCCAAAAGTTGACATCAATAAATGACGTCCCTAATAAATCAGAATTTAAATTATTAAGTTATGCATAATATACCTTAATTTACTATGCCAAACTATGACACAGTTTATGATTTAAAATATTTGACGCACAAGTAAATTCTATTCAACCCTTTTAGGACATTCTTGAATTTACATCACACCATCGCACCTGCGAGGTATGATGAAGTATATCAACACTAGAGTTATTAAGCTGTCATTTGCTATCGTAGTTCTGCAGTGCATCATTTTTTCAATTAAATTTGCTTTGCGAGATTTTATGCCTTCGCCTAATTTTAGCGTGACCGAAAGCAGAATTAATAAGCACGCACATTACATATCAAACGAAACAAAATATTTCACCAAAGCTAAGTTTTCTTCGGAAGTTAACTACTCAAACAATAGCCAACATTTTGCGTCTCTTGAACCTAAAGTATTAGGTGAAAACAAAAATAAAGGTGGCCAGGGTGACCTGGCATTGATACAATTTATTTTTGGTGATTCATTTAAAGACCTTGGTAAGAATATCACTACTCCATTAACGTTTGGTGATCGTTATGATGAACCTGCTTTGGCAGCAGTAAATAACAAATCAAGATCTTATGAGAGAAACCAATTTGTTTTCAACTTGACAAAGAATTTAGAAAAAATCCCTCAAAATGTTAGAAACCTCCATCAAGATGAAATTGAAATTTATGGAATGCTCACAAACGGGTAAGAAACTTGTTGCCATTGAGAAAGTTTAATGAATGGAATATTTATATGTCCTACTAATTACTTAGAACAAATTTAGGAAAAGCATTTAACTCATAAATATCTAATTATTTTAGCTTAATGCTAGTATCTCCAATCACTTTTGTCAGTTAAATAAAACATTTCAGCATGAAATATGTGGTTTTCTCAACAACAACTGATTCAAGAGGTTCAATATCGTTCATTTTCTATCTCCCATTAACTGTTCTTGCTTGGAAGAGAGTCCAATTTGACAGTGTGGTTATCATAGTTGGATCACGTGTGACATGGAACAGTGATCCATTGCTTAGCTTTGTGTTGGAGCAATTAAAGACATTAAAGGCTGTCCTCATTTTTATTGGACCGAGGTCACATATGAACACAATGCTTAGTCAGGTGAATGAAGGTTTACAATGTTTCTAACAAGTTACTAAAGTTTGTTATATAACCATCTCCAAAATTTAGGAATTGTGTATTTGTATAATTATCTTGGGGGAAACTTAAATTGTGGCATGCGGGTTGGTCGAATGGATTGCATTCCTGCATAAGGTGTTAATGGCAACAGTTGTAATGTGTCGTGTTCGACACCCAGCCTGCACTGCCACAAGCCCCCTTGGGAAGGAAGGCCTCTGATGCTATGCATAAGATGCTATATTACATTTACATTAAAATGGGATTGCCAATTACTTTATTTTTGCTTTGTGAAATGCCGCAGTAATTATGGGGATATTTCAGAACTTATATGCAACTTTTATTCCAGGTTGCAAGAATTTATGCTGGGAACATTCTTTACATGCAAAGCAACTCAACTGGGGATATCTACCTGCTGACATCAGATGCAGACATCTGGCCCATCAATGGTGAAGAATATCTGTTGCCCAGCAAAAAGCACATTTTATCTCTTAATGCTGAATGCTGTGCTCCATTTAAACACAGAGGAAGAGTGTACAGGATGCTACCCATGTCAAATGTGGGCATGAAAATAAAAACGTGGCACCAACTCACAAGTCGCTTCTCGGTGTCGCCCAGTTCGGTTGACGAAATACTGACTCAAGTGGTCAGAGAATTTGGTTCTATTGCCATCAGACCAACTCACAAAGGCGATAACATAGGCTGGTTCCTCGATCAAATGCTTGTTAGCATATTCATTGCTTTGTGGGCAGACCATCATCCGACCGATGTGAAATACACTTCAAGGAACACTTTTTTGGACAGGATTGATAGGAATTCTTGGATTTTGAGCCAAACTGTTAATGATAAAATAGATGCACACCTTCCAAGTCATGGATATAGGCCTGAAGTTTGGAAAGAAATTGTGCCTCTTATTGGTTTGTTATATGGAAGACATAGCAAAGAATTTAGATTTTGTAATTTCTACTATAAAGAGTTTATAAGAAGTATTGAGGAAAATGGCATTCCTTAGTTTATTTGATGATTTTTATGCCATTTAAGTACTAAAAATAAAATTCTGCCTGAAATTGCTTTTTACTTCAGAGATTTGTATGTCACTAGTTTTAGATAAAAATGATAAGGAATTGATGAGAAAAAATCAGGGAGGGTGCAGCTACTGGGATCCACAAGATTTTGTACACCCACCAAAGTGACGGTAAATAAGGTGATGCCAGAAGTCAACACTGCTGAATAGATTGGGAACGGGATGAAGTTGTCTATTATGAATGCAAACCGCATTATGAATGCATTGAAGGATGCATGCCTACATCATTGATTTGTATTTTGAATAAATAAAAATGGTAACACCATCAAGAGTTGGAAGCTGCAAGATTTCCTCACAGAATGATTAAGGAAATTGAGCATTAGACACTGCAGGAGCGCACGCACACAGCACAAATTAATATTAATTATTAAGTGAAATTTGCTAATTCATTACTCCGATTCAAAAATTTTGCATTTTGATTCATTTTAAATTTATGAACATATAACAAAAATTAAAATACAGAAATAACAAACGTAAAAAATATAGAAGATTAATTAATATGATATATAAGACATGCAAATAAATAAACCAAGAAGAAGAGAATGTGTATGAGATGGAAAGAACAAATTTGGCTTAAAAACGTTTATCATCAGATGATCATTTACACTTTCAGAAACATCAAAAAATTTCATATGTGCAATTTTTGTAGACTTTTAAAAAACTTAATTTGTACGATATCATAAATATTCAAACTTTGTTAACAAATTACCTTTTAGTAGTTGTTTTGAATCGTGATATATTTCGTTCTCGTGGTTGATGTCCTTGCCATTAACAATGAGCTGGCGGATTTTGGGATTTACTTCAAGGACGCTTCTCAATGCGCTCAACGCAGGTTTATTAAATATCCTTTGTTTAAACAGTTTAATTTTCATGGACAGGAGAAGTCGATGTTTGTAGACACTCATACACTCATAATTTTCACTTCTTTGCGAAGCCTTCTTTACGAACTGATAATATTTTAACGTTCATTTTGAATTTATTTTTATACCTGCGACTAGGTTGAACAACATTTGTTACATATTTAACTTTGAAATTTGTATAAATACTTGCACATAGAAATGGGTGTACAATTATTACTTGTGAGCGGTTTTAACCCACTTAATTTACATTTTTTAATAAATTAATTTCTCAAAATTTTAGCAGAACCCACAGTTCTTTATGGATGTCAGCGTGTTCTGTCTTCAAGTTTTTTGCTGGAAAACAATCAGCATATGTTTTCAGGAGATAGAAAATTATATTCAACATTTCTCACTCAAAGTATGCAATGATTTCACAGAAATTTTATGAAAGAATTAATTTTAAGCAAACTAATCATGAGCTTATTGAGCATCTTTGCCTTTTTATATTAATAGTGATATATGATGAAGTGATTTATGCCAACTCGCTAGCCTAAAAGTTTTAATTGTTCGAGTCAGTAAATTCATAATATAATGTTAATTGGAATACACTATCCCAAGTCATAAGAGCTCAATCATCCATGCATCTCTTCAAGTGAAGATCCATCTCTTCAGGATGCCATCATGAAGCTAGGACAATGAAAAACACACCTCTATGCTAATGCCCTTACAAATTAACTCATTATTAATTTTCTGAGATGACATGTTATTTTGATGGATTTTCAATTATTTACAACTGTATTTCTAACAGCTACTGGTGAACAGCTAAGGCAAGGTTTGTATGGAGTGAGTAATGCCGGAAAGAAGAAAGGACGAGCCAAACGTACTGGAAAGAAGTTAGATCTCAACAGAGGCCAAACTCTTGGTTCAGGTAAGATTTTTCATGTAATAAATTCTTAACTTTTGAAGTTTGATGTTTTATTGTTTTGGACTGGGTTTACTTTGAATGAGTTTAATTAATTTTTTCATATTTTAATCTTCATATTTTTTATTTTAATATGTACTTAAGTTTTACATACATTTTGATAATTACTATTTGAAAATAGGTCGTGCCAACATGCTTTGGCCTGGACTGAACACTGCTTCTGTCTACAAAGGCTTCAAAGTTATGCCAGAGCAACTACCAAGAGATCCTCAGAAAGAAGAGGAACTTTTGAGGAGGAGAGATCATGTTGGATCTCGTTTTATCAAACTGACCCCGTTGGAGAGAGGGTATTCTGGTAGCAGACTCCCGGGAAGAAGTATAGGACCGCCCGATCCCATTGATGGTTGTGAGTAACATTTTGTCTTTTGAACCATTCTATCACAGAGCATTAAGAGTGTATTGCTGAATTAACACCAAAGTGTTCGATCTCAAATTTTCATAAATACCCTAATTTATATTGACCTTATAATGATATTATTTCTTTTAAAGATTTTGATTCGCATTGCTGCTTTTGTTTTCAGACAACTTCGATGGGTTTGACACAATTGTTTTGGAGGTACAGGCTTTTTATTTGCTTATTTGAATGTTTTCAAATATGCAATGTTCAGGATAATCACAATGTAATTGTTATTTTTATCAATCTCATGGACTTTATGGTTTCATCCAGCTTAAGAATGTGTCCAACATGTCAGGCACCCTTGGCAGGAAAATGAGTTTTTCTGCTTTTGTTGTCACTGGCAATAAGAATGGCATTGCAGGTACGTTAACATTTTACAAAAACTGATACAATTTCTTAAAAGATATTGTAATTTATTATAAATGCGTTCAAATTTTGCAACTTTACTTAATGCTAACAATTCCTGTTGTTAGGCTTTGGACTTGGAAAATCATTGAATCCAAGGACAGCTTTGAGAATGGTAATTGCTTAATTTTGTACTGATTCATTTGTCAACTGCTTCCTGAAACTACCAGCAGATACCTTTTCAGCTATTTAGTTAAAAAATACAAATTTAGAAAAATTATATCTAGGCAAAAAATAGAGCAGGTCAGAGGTTGCTGCACGTTCCGAGATTTGAGGATCACACCGTGTATCACAACATGTACTCTCAATTCTATAGGAGCAAAGTCTTTATTCATAAAAAGGAAGAAGGTTTGATCGCATATAGTTTGGAACTCTCTGCACAATGCTTGTTGTACTATTATGCATTTGCAGGATATGGTTTAAGATGCCATCGTGTCATTAAGTCCATTTGTCAACTGTTGGGTATAAGGAACTTGCACTGTAAAGTTGAGGCAAGCACCAGCAATGTTCAAAATGTTACCAAAGCTTTCTTCAATGCTGTCATTAATCAGGTTTCTCAATTATTCTTCTCTATGATAGCACATTCAATTTGGTTCTAACACTCCTCACAGTTTTATTGACATTGCTCTAATTTGTGCCTGACTCAAATGGATTTCAGGAAACCCATTCTGAGTTGGCTCAAAGGCTTGGTTATCATGTTGTTGAATTCAAGAAAGAGGAGGATTACAGACCGAGAGTTATTGCTTCTCCAAATAACGTAAAGAAGGAAGTACTGGTTGATGAAGAAGAGGATCTGGAGGTAAAGATGATTTAAACAAATACACTTTAAGCAAAATTTTTATTCATCTACTTACTTACAGGTGAATTTTGAAAGGCTGTACTATGATGGAAAGTGTGAACTACAAAGAAAGCCCAAACAGTGGGGTTATTTTAGCAACCCTTCACATATAAAAAGACAGAAGGAAGCTCATGCCAGGAGGAACCAATACCAGGCAGCAATCATTAGAGCTGCTGGCCTGGCTTAAACATGCTGCATGTTTATGCTTGTCTTCTACTATGTTGTATAGATGGACTTTTTTTCCTGGCAAAATGGAATGGATAATTTAGACCTCAGTTCCATACTTCATGAGCTGACATTACAAGCTTTTCATTCTGAATTTGCGTGCTATATCGTGTGTGAGATTGTCAATTTCGAACAGGGAGGGATATTAAATAAAGGCTGGATATTAGATTAAGTCAGTTTATTTGACCTCTATTATAAGGGGCTGCCATTATAAGTCTGGCTGTCATGAAATTGAAGTTTCTTTGGAATTATCTGCTGCAAGATGTTGTTAACTACTGTGTACAGTCATTTCAGATGCTTTTTGCTGGAATTGACTTCCAAGTTTTTAATGCACCTGGCATGTCTGTTTGATTGCTGCAATCTGGTTTTGATACATTTCTCTCCGAACGTGAACATTATTTACATTTCAAACAGTTAGTAGTTAGTGACCTGTGGACTCTTCTGTTCGAGAAAGGGGCTGAATATCTAACTTATTAAAAAAGTAAAAGGATTTGGAAGATGGTGGCAATCCAAAGAAGGACCTCTGCTTCAATATTCCAGTCTGGCTACAATGAATTTAATAGAACCCCAACTGAATGACACGTCATGTTGTGAGAGCTGACTTGCCTCATTGAAAGCATAAAGTACTAGCTTTTTTAAACAGCCTTAGCGTGCGATATATTCAAACCCATTTTTCGTTCATTACAATTGAATTTATTCATCCCGTTATTGACGCCCTTCAAATATAGCCAGTTACTTGCCCTCGAAAAACCGTTCGATTAGGAAGGTGATCCCATTAAGGGATTCGAATCCTTACCGCCATCGCGAGAGGCGAAGTCTTAAGCACTAGACCGTGAGGGAGCACAAAGCTTCGCTGCTTTCAGTAGCTCTCTTAACTACACTCGAGGAGTGTAAAGCTCGCCTGTGATTCGGGAAAAGGTGAAATAACATTTGACCTAGGAAAGTCATAGAGAAGTCGCTACTGTTCATCGTTTTGGAGTTCTTGGGACGGGCATACACCTGTATTTTCTATTTTGGTGATGCATTCTTGAAGAGACCTAAAGGTGAAACAACCCCACAAAATTGCAATGCCATTTAACTGCTGTTCAGAATCAGATGTATTCAAAACCATGAAGTAGTTTGCCCTTCCAATGTAATCAAGACATAAGTTATATCTGCAATTTCATGACATTTTATTTTGTGGCAATTAGCATTGTGACATTTAAAATCCTTTTTCTGTTAGAAACTCCTTCATGTTATCCAGATGAACACCTTTAATCCAGAGCTTGCAACAAACTTCATTTGCAATTGTATAAATTCTCTTCCTAGTTCTTTCTTCGAGGAACTGCTTGACATCATGTTCGAGATGCTGCATTTGACATCAATCATAGTTGAAATAAGCTATTAAATTTGAGCTGAAACCCATTTCATTCCGACCTTGATATCTCCTTGGACGCATCGAATGACTGTGAACGGGCTCCTGCCTCCATTGAGAAGAACGTGGTAAAGGGGGAAGTTGTGGAAACGTGTTCTTCTCACTCTGTAAGGTTCCCCAAGCACTGGATCTAATAATAACAACAAATCACAATCCTGTCAATTTTATTTGTCTTAAAAGTGTGGAAATTGTTGCCGATTCAAAAACAGTCATTTATCACCATTGATCACATTGTCTGTACCAATATTTATCCATAAATTCCATATTAAATATCTTATTAAGTAAGAAATTGTTAAGGTGATACTTAAAAATTACAATAAACCTTTTGGTGGAAACCAGCCAGAAGGGGTTGGGTATGATTCATGTTTTGGAGGAGCTGGAACCACTTTTCGTGGAAGGATATCCTCCACAAACTTCCATTCTGCAGGATCCCTTGACTCAACCACCTTGGTAAGTTTTGGTTCTGGCGGAGTAATTATGGGTATGCCTCCATCAACAGTGTAAATGTCACTTGGTTGAGGCTACAACAACAAATGTTTTACTATTACATTGAAATGAATCAAATGGCCTTATTATGCTGTAAATATTTGAGAAGATTTTACTTACCTCCCTAAGATATTGGTACCATTTGTAGCTAGATGTGTTTCTTACAGTTATGTTCTGACAAAAAGTCTTTAGGATGTTGCTCTGAACAGCTGTTAGTGCTTTTAAAGCCTGAAAATTAATCAAACAAATTTTAATAATTGCTTTATATCTAATCCAAAATGAAATTTTGAATTCTTAATTAACCTAAGTAAAAAATAAAGCACATGAAAGCTTAATATGTTTTAATAAGTCTTTTTTTATTTCATACTATGGTAACATACAAAAGACAGTGAAACTTTACAAATATTGGTTAATTAAAATCTGGTTCTTTCTTGCAACATTTTAATATTTCATATGTCAGATGCTTTTTAACTCATTCCCCCACACAATACATGTACTTGCCATTGCTTTACTGTCTCGCAAAAATGAATTAATGAAAATATCTTTCGGTTCTGCTTGGTTCTAATTTGATCCTTTCACTAACACAAAATCTATTCCCATCCCATTAATCAATTTTCGGAAAGCACGCAGACTATCAAAATCATGACTCAATCTGCCGAACTCAAAAGACATCTCGTCGGAATGCGTGTTTGCCCAATGTTTACGTGCACCACTTACTTTATCACAAATAAAAAAAAAATTACTAAAAACACAACTACCATGACCACAGCCTGGAGAATAATTTTGACAAAATGCAAAACAACGTGACTAAGGTCGTAGATTTGTAAATATACACGAACAATCTGATATGACAGAATAATATAATATTAAATTTTTTAATGTAAAATAAAAATATGATTTAAGAACATATATTACCTACAATTAATTAAATTTTATAAATAATTAAAACAGGTGCATTAATGATTTGCTTAAAAGCCTATATTTTGTGATATAATACATTAAAAAGACATGCGACGCTTTACATATATGTATTAATCAAACACATAAAATTTCAAGATGTATGAACTCATGTATTGTTCCAGATTTCATACAAAAGCTAATCTAAGTGTTCTTATTCGAAGTGGGCGATAGAACGGTTGCTTATTGTGGATTCTGAGGTGCGGGACTGTGCTGTCTTTTATGATGTGCATAATGATTTGGAATTAAATAGTCATTTTGCATGCATGTGTTAAATTATGATATTGAGTTGTGGTACCGTGATAAGTCTAAATATCTAATTGCTATTATGAATTCAACCATACATTTTCTTATTTTTTATTTAGAAAAGTAACGTCCTTATTTTTGATTTAGTTGATATAAGCTTTCTGATATTTGTCACGTACATTTAATAAAAATTGAGCCGTTTGTCCATATATTAACAACAAAGTAACAATTTGATTTCTCTAGAAAAGAATGGGTAAAGTTTTTTCTTCTTTGGTCGTCCGTCCCATTAAAAACTTTAATGTTGAATCTAAAGCTCACAAAATTGTTGATAAAAATGTAAAGCCAAAGGTTGCTCCTAAGCATGATAGCACAAAAGATCAGATCGATTCTTACATTAAAGGTGGAAACATTGTTTTTTAATTAAACTAGACTTTGTAACAAAATGTTTTAATGCATTTTAGCAAACGGCAAAACATTTCGCTCAGAAATTAAGGAGAAAAATGAGGAGCTCGGTAATATGTTGAAAGGAATGGTCGTTGAAGTTAATAAATTTGGTCAGGTAAGTGATATGAATTAGTTTTAATTTAGTTGTCTTCATTTAAGTAAATTTTTAGGTTGATAATAAAGACTATGGTAAAAAGCTTCCTCAAAGTAGAGTGAAGTCAAGTGTACCAGAATATGGCTATGTCGAACCAGATGTGGTAAAAGAAGGACATGTAAGCTTAAAGCAGGCACTGGAGCTTATTGGCAAGCACTGGACTGACCAAGAAAATTACAAGGCTGAAGATATTGCTAGAGACTACAAAATTGCTACTGATGATGCAGAAAAGGTACTATTTGCAGTCAACATATTATATATTTATAATTTATGCACATTTATAGTACAAAAGATCAGATCGATCATTATCTAGAAAATTGATCATCTAGAAAATAATTAGCAGATGCATGTAATTTTTTCGGGACCTATTAATTTTTTTAATGATTTTTGTAGATAATAAAGTACTTCAGCATGTTCCACCTCCAAATACCAAAGAAGCCACAACCAGAACCTGACTCAGACATTAAACTCTCCAAAACAACCGACAATATAAATTTAAGAGATATATCTCGTATTCTGATTGATAAGAAATAAATTTTAGGCATTTCTATAAAATAAAAATTTCAAATTTGTGGATTTTTTATTAGTTTTTGTTGGTTAGTTTCAACATAGCTTTTGATTTATTTCTATCTTCTGAATGGATCATTGGCTTGCATTTTCCTTGTGTGATTGTGGACCAGTTGAAGCTATGATTCTCGTATTTGCATTGTCTTTGGTTTAACACAACATAATCCATGTTGGCTCCTTAGGGGAATGTAAATTGCCGAATGCTGCATCGCAATATTAATTTGTGAATTTGCAAATTCTCGTCATGCATGTATGGAGTTTTTGTATGTAGGCATGTATGTAGGTTCTGATGGGAGTAATGTGGAACTCCCATTCACAGGAAAGGGCTCCAGGTTTAGGAGTCATTTTAAAAGGAGCCTAACCCTTGAGGGAGTTTACGAACGGCTTGAGAGGCATACATCTCATATTTTGCTATTGACAAGAATTTGAGGATTCGATGTGTGCTTGCCAGCACGGCTTTTATTTATCTCCTTCACTCAACCTGATGACTTTTGCTTGTCACCTTCACGCAACCTTATAACTTTTGCTTATCACAAAGAGTCAGGGAAGTAAGTCGAAGGTAAAGGCTGCCGCCCCAAATGACTTTGCTATGTGGAAGTGAAACAAGAACTAACCTAAAAGCCAGCCGACTTTATCTGCCTCGTTGTTAAGCTTTCTCATGCTTTGACATGAAATCACCCCTCGACCGATTAATGCCTCAAACGAAAGTTACCCCTTTAACGCTTTGAAAGCCATTCTCGTTATGTGACAATGGTGATTATTATGATTTTCTAAGGACGCATGGTATTTGTCTAAAAAGACTTTAGATCACGACATCTGCTTTAGAAGAAAAAATTTAAAACCAGGACATCGTTTGCTCCCAATCGAAAGCTAAAAAGTAAGTTTTATTTGTTTGTTTAAAATATATTTATTATTTTTATACGAATACTATCAAATAACAAATAATGATGACCTATTACGCTCTCCAAATAAAACTTTGTTGGTTCTCTAAGGGTGACCTCTATGTCATGCCTCGACCTTCGTGCTATTGTTTATCGAATTCGATGTATAATTAGATAACTATAAATAGAACAACATACCGTTCGATAATATTAGTATTAGATATACGTACAACACTTTTACAGAAATTTACCGTGTTTTTGAATCTATGTAGTTAAGTTTAAATACTTCATATGACCTCATCAACATGAATTGAAGAATATATTAACCTCTAAAGGTAACAGTTAGAGGACACAGCCTAGCTGTTGCTAGTGTGCTTTTCCAAATAAATATCAGACATCTGAGTGAAGTCAAAACAATTGGGTGGAAGCTTTTTCTTGTCGATCATGGGTCACGAAATTCCAGAACCTTTCGTTTGGGATGAAACTTTCAAAGTTTTTGTGAGTGTAGTTGTTGAACGGGGTTTTAGAATCTTTGAAAGAGCTTTTCAAACATTTTTTCAGTACGATCACCTGGACAACCAACATAAAGGTTTGTTTCAAGCCATATTTGATGTCGGCAAGTCGCCGTCAGATACCCACTCGTTGAGCACCTTGGTTAACCTCATGCAAGAGCATTTTGAACACGAGGAGGTCAGTGAATGTATCTTGAAATGTCTTGTAGCATTATCTTACAACAGTGTTTAAGTGATTATAAAATATTTAATTAATTTAAGCATGATATGAAGAAAGCAAATTTCGATGGTCTGGATCACCATAAACATGCACATGATGAGTTTCTCAAATCCTTGCGAGCAGTTTCTATACCAGTGCCTAGTGATAAAGTTGACTGGGCCAAAGAATGGTTAAAGTTTTAAATGTAACAAGTGATATAATTGGTTAACCAATAACATTTGCTATGTATTTAAACAGGCTCGTTAACCACATCAAAGCAATCGATTCTTTGTATTCTGGAAAATTGTGAACTACAAACTTATTTAAGTTGTCTGAAACTTATTTGAATGCTTGTTCTTTTAAAAATTAATGTCTACTTAATTAAAATTAATTCTGCTTGTTGAGTAACTAAGCAATTATGTTCTGATTTGTGGACGCGATATTTTTCAAAATAAATGGAATTATCTAATTAGTAAATGAATATTTTAAATTAAAATGGAATTACAAGCTCTAGGTAAACATGGAGACTGCTCAGTAATTAAATAAGATTGAAAAACATCTCAGCAATAACTTGCTTTACCGGTTACCATGCAAATTCGAAAATCAATCAGACGTGGTTCATTTGTTACATCTTGAAATTGTGATATGCCTAAGATATATGGAACCGCAGGAGCTGTAAATTTATGTCATATTCTATTTGGGTTAGAGTATGTACTAGCTTCAGCGACATGCCATTGGCTATCGCCCTAACCCATACAGCTAAGGGTTTTGGCGCCCGGAGCGAAATTTTTGAATGGAGTTGAGGGAGATGATAATTAAAGCCTGGAAAGTCTTGCAAAAGGAATACCTGGAACAATTGATGGCATCAATGAAATCAAGACGTATTGAAATAACAGAAAAGACAGAATACTGTATATATATATATATATTGATAATCGGTTGTCTCACCTAGCTGTGATCAGTAAAGAATCCGATATTCTCATTGACATGAGATCAACTTTGATGTCCTGGTAACTTGGAATTTGCGAAGATGAAAACACGTAAAGTTTCACTATTTTAATACTCTATGTTCTATAAAGAAGACTTTACTTAGTTGTAGGCTAGACCGGATTTTAGTTTGATGAAGCCCTAAGCTATTGATGGTAATGGAGCCCTTCGTATGTTTAGTTCAACATGTCATTTATCATTGCTTTTTGAGTTGAATATTTGTTATTTGGTAATTGATGAACTCAATAAAAATTGTATCCAATTAAATGAACATGAACACTTGAGAAGTTTATTTATGTTGAAATTATTGTGAGCGCCCCAATTTATTTTTAGCCAATTTGATCAAATTTAGATAAATTTTCAAAAATTTCTCTCAAAAGAAAAACACTGTTGTTTTAAATAGGTTTTATTTCAATTAATTTTTTATATTTTGGGCCCCAAGAGAGCGGGGCCCTAAGCTGCAGTTTGTTCACTTTACGAAATCCGGCAGTGGCTAGACCAAAGGTATCACAATGACAATGTTACGTAAACGCGACATTTTGGGACTGCAATAAATCTATATTAAACACTCTGAAATGCAGTGCCGGATTAACCCTGTGGGAGGCCTGGGGCCCGTTTGGAAGGCAGGCCCCCTTTTCCAACTCCCCTTTAGGGGCCATCCATACATGACGTCCACACGAAAACTGGATTTTTTCACCGCCCCTCCCCCTGCTGTCCACAAGCATCCACATCAAGTTACCCCCTTTGTGGACTTTTTCCACACACATGCAACATAAAGTGCACATCTATCTCCTTAATTTAAAGGCCGATACAATGACCCTCCATGCGGGTATCACGAGTCCACGACAAGACAACGCAAGCTGAGAGAGGCCCCTCACAACATCTAGGTTTAAAATTTATAAGTTCTCACTCGCAATTTATGGGTCGAATTGTTAAAAAAAGTAGCTTTATTTTACTACATTTTTACTGCGTTTATTGTTTTTATGGACTTCCACATTCTGAATAGTTTTTTAAGCTGGTCAGTGACGACACAGCAGTATTTAGATCAGGGGTGTCCAACATACGGCCCGCGGGCCATAATCTGGCCCGCCATAGGTCTCTATTCGGCCCGCGAAGCTTCTCTGATTTTTTAAAAAATTTTATATTTAAATAATAAACAAAATGGTGCACAAGTTGTATGAACATCTTGTGACGTTCAGTTGAAGCTAATTCAGTCGTAACTGGTTCTGAAGAAGGTTGTACATTGCCCAGTCCTTTCGTCGGGGCCTACTGATACA
>MPNW01000056.1:183671-198671 GCA_011800805.1 Hirudo medicinalis
AATGACAGTTACTTGAAAACAGCTTTCGCTGAGCATGATCTGCCGAACTTTTTACAGCCACTACCATCAGACAAGTATACCAATCTCTCACAGGATGCCAAGAAGTTCACTGCTCCGTTCGGAAGCACCTACTGTTGCGAACAACTGTTTTCTAGAATGAAAAACATGAAATCGAAGTTAAGATCTCTGCTTACAGACGAACATTTGGCAGCATCATTGCGCATTGCGACTTCTATAGTTGGAGCAGACTTAGACTACTTGTACAAACAAAAGCAGTTCCAGATTTCACATTAAACTGATCATAAGCATAAACTTATAAGACTGTCTCTTCTAGCCTAAATGTAGCATAAAGAGGTATTTTGTGTTTTTATTGTTTTTTTGTTGTGAAATTGTTAATCCGGCCCGCGACTAGTCTAAAATTTATACACTTGGCCCTCCGGTCAAAAAGGTTGGCCACCCCTGATTTAGATCGAGTTTTGCGTGTTGTAGATTTTATATTAGTAAGCGTCTGTTCTTTGCAGGATGTCATTCCAGAAGATGTTGTAAATACCTGTTTCAAGCTGATTTATCTGTCTTAACAGTCCTTTTGCTGAGACGAACAGCTTTTCAAGGAAGTAAAACAATATGTACAGCATTCGAGCAGCATTCTACAGCATTTTTCCAAACCAAGTTTAAAGAATGTGTTGTGCAAGGAATCCAGGATGCAAGACTGTTCTTCTCTCTCACTTTGGCTTGTAGACCATTGTACTTACCACTTATTGCAGATGCATTGTCGTAGCTTTGTCCGCGGCAGTTTCCCAGATCTAGGTCATGTTCATGTATCTTCAAAAATTCCATCAAAGCATTGAACATCTCTTGAGAACCATGGCCTTTGTTTTCCTTGAATATTACAAAGCGTTCCACTGGGCCATCCACATTATCCATGTACCTCAATACAAGGGCCAGTTGGACAATGTGGGCTGCATCGGGTGTAGAATCCAAAGAAATGGAGTAGTAATTTGATTTCTTAACTCGAGAAATGATTTCTCCAAGGACTTGTTCACCCATTACACTGACAAGCTCTTTCATTATTGTAGATGACAGATAGTATGTGTGTCCCTTGCCGAAATTGGCTTGAGTTTCGATATGCTGTGCAAGAAAGTGGCGTAATGGGCGATGAGTTCAAGAATACCCAGAAAGTTTCCGTTTCTAGGTGATCCAACCAATTCGTTGTCTCCTCTAAATGCTAAATCACGCTCGGCAATAAATTTAATAACACTGGCTACTCGTTACAAGACTGATCTCCAGTACTGCTCTAGACGCTCGAGCTGTTGTGTCAGATCCGTATCATTTCGCCCAATTGCTTTTATCCTCTTAATGAAAGCAATCATAGCTTTCAATGTTCAGTTGACTGCTCATGACTATGTAGAAGTTCTTGTGAATGTTTCCAATCACAGAATCCATTATATGAAAGCTGAGAAGACCAGATTTTGCTTTATTTAAACATATCAATCTGCATGTGAAGCAGTAAACACATCCATTAGAGAGAAAGAGAGAGAGAGAGAGAGAGAAGCATCACCAGTTCCTAGTTATGACTACGTATTTTGTGTCACTTTTTCGAAAGCTTATTGTTGAAATAGTTTTGTTAATTGACACATCCCGACCATGTTTAAATTCTTTGTAGAGGCTTTGACAAAAATGGAAAAAAAAACTATAAATTTTCCCGCGGTGGTTTTCCTGCTTTAAGGATGCGCAACTCATTTTTTGTAATCATAATTTTGTTATTATGCATCATATTTGCGCTAATTTTGCTATGATGTGTAAAAGTTCATTAGTTATGAGGAAATATTAATCTCATCAATTATATGTACAACCTTTTTTATAATTTAACCAAAACCCGAAAATGCGCAAAAAATGAAAACCAGAGGCCATCACATGGCAACAACAAATTTTTATTTATCATTAGGATCATTAGGACCCAAGAAATATGTTGTCCAAAAAGCAACTTTTCGTTTGTCCAAAAACTGATTTTGTCCAAAATTTCATCCGAAATGTATTTTTTGCCCAATCTTTTTTAACACCCTTTACATGATTATGTTCTCATCAAAATATTATTGTTATTGTATAATTCTAAGCTATTTATTTAGGCACTGAAAAGTAAGCAAAATTTGTATTAAACGGCAATATAAATGTTAGTATATAATATAAACGTTAGCACCATCATAATGTGTGAATTCAACATCATTCTCATTTACTACATTCAGCCAACGCTGATTCAATGTCACTTGAAATACCTCTGCCAGAGATTTTAAGTTCTCATCACACAGACTGTAGAGTCAAAATTTGACCAGTTTTAGAAAAATTAGGTTCACTGATATCATTGGCATCATCACCGCCGGAATTTCTTCATATGCAAGTTTCGGCACTCTCCCGGAGTTACGCAGGCTCTGCCATTATGCGACAACTTTGAAATCGTCAGCTAAAGGAGTTGAGGTCGACTCACTTGAACAGATTACCCACTTTTCCAGAATTTTGGCATCATTTGCATTAATCCCATTGATGTGTGGAGCAAAGTCTACAATATTCTTCGAAAGACTCAGTACTTGACGAGGGCCAAATATCCGTTCTGCTTTCCAAAGCTTGTTAACAGGATAACCTGTGTCCATATTAGTGTAAGCTTTCACTTTGGACACACTCTCCTCAAATGCGAGTACAAACTTTGCATGTAGTTCTCTAGCAAAACGTACCGACAGCCTGTGAGTCAGATCGCTGTCCTTTGTCTTGCCAGCTTCAAGACTGGCACATAGATCGTTCACCATGTTGTGGATTGTGACGGAAAAATACTGTTGGCCTTCCAGTTGTTTCAGCCTAACATCTAAATGCTTGTCAGAAACGAACTTGACACCAGCAAACAGATTGGCACCATTAGGGGCATCCAGATTTATACCGAGACGTCTCAGAGCAGCCGATCCCTATGCAAATATTTTTTTTTTTATCAAATTCCGCACTTTTCGTTCGTTTTCATCCAAAACGAATTCCTTGAGTCCCTAGGGATCATACAGAATTTTAATCAAACTTTCAAATTATAAAATAAATAAAGCTGTCTTGTCACATCTTTTTTTAATTACCTCCTGAAGTCAATTTTTTACTGATTTTAAGAAGGGTTTCAGACTCTGCTTGTTCAATTCTTTCCATGTCTCTTCACATACACAACAATTATTTTTACTTTTACTTAATATTAACCATGATTTTGAATATTGTTGCTCCTATGGTTACAATCCTACAAACTGTTATCTCAAAATTATAACATGGAGGTAAGGTCTCCCATACTAGTTTTAGAAAAATGATGTCGAAGTTGAAAATTAAATCACATATTATTATGCTTAATAGTTACCAAATATACGTGCGAAAACACAAAGGATAGACAATGTTTGCAAATCTAAATAATATACAAATTGTCGAGTATTTACAGAGAATCTGTCATTGAAATTTAAAGTAGAACTTCTATTAATAAATATTTTTAGTGTTGACAAGAACATTGGAAAAAATCTCGCACAGCTCAAAACAATATAAATTTTTTTGACAATTTAGCACCTGAGTTTTTAAGGCAAATGGGAGTCATCTAGTTGGATTACGAACCACAAAAACAAAAACAAATTTAATACATATGAGTAATTTCTAAGCATACAAATAAGTTTTATTTTACGTGCAATTCACTAAAATTAAAAAGTAAATTATGTTAAATTACTTTATTAATACATCCACATAACAAATAGTTACAAAATATCAACATAATTTTCGCACAATTAAGAACTATTTTTCCATGTTCCTCAATCCGTCATCTGTCGCTAAGGCCTTGGCTGAGGAACCCAGTGCATGAGCCTAGTGTTTATATGAAAAAGATATTATTAAATGCAATGGATGACCGATCCATATCTGCAGACGAAGATTCCGTGTCCCAAAATCTTGGCATCGACACTGGG
The DNA here is from genome assembly GCA_011800805.1 of Hirudo medicinalis. Lineage (NCBI taxonomy): Eukaryota > Metazoa > Annelida > Clitellata > Hirudinida > Hirudinidae > Hirudo > Hirudo medicinalis. The sequence continues at coordinate 187,634 of MPNW01000056.1, forward strand.
AACGATGATGACGAATTGTTCTTATCAGCTTACGAAGTACAATGACGCTAACCATAATATTTGACGTCATCAACTAACTTGGGTAATTACACAAACTGATTTTTTTTTAATTTCAAGAGTCATAAATTGAACGCAGAAAAGTCTGATGAAAAGGAAGAAGACATTTTCACAGGTTAAATTTACATCTAAGTTTTGTTTTTGTTGTTCAGTAATTTTTTAATTGCAGAGGCTTACGAGTATCCTAATGAGATTTCTTATGGCGAGATTACGCCTACAATTTCCTCCAATCAGTTGGATTCCAATGACATATCAGCACTTCATGAATCTGTAATTTTGGTTTTAATAAATTGTAAAGCAATCTAAAACAGAATTTTATCCTGAGACATCACCTAACAATGATCACCATATTTTCTTTTAATTTATTCAAAGAGATTTTTGGATTCACGATATTGCATTGAAGTATCAGTGAGGGATCCAAAAAAAGTTGGAGATGGTCTCAATTCCTACATCATTTACAAAATAATTACTAAGGTTAGTTTATTGAACAACTTCAAAGAAGTTTTACTTTCTTGTTAAGTAATTTTATTATTGTTGTTGTTACTATCCAGACAATTATACATTTTTATACTCTTTCCAATGGAAACATTTTTGGAAATGCCATTTATTTGTTGTCAATAAGCTTGCTGCTGTGCAAGAATTTCACTGAATGATTGTCATGTAAAAATAGTTTTAATAAATCCAAAAGTATGTTAAAATCTTTCGAATTATTGCACTTTTAGCATTTGGCAGTTTAATTCGTTCTCAAGCCTAAATCAGTCAAATTATTTGTTTCATGCAATGTTTCATTGTCATTGTTGGTTTTGAATCATTCAAAGGATCAGAGAAAGAAATGACACCAATTTCAAATGAGGAAATGCTAATTTGACATTAATTTTAATGTTTTTATTTTATGATGACATATTTTTTAAACTTTAGACCAACATCCCAGAGTATAGAAGTCCTCAGTCAGAAGTATATAGAAGGTTCAGTGACTTTCTTGGTCTGCACTGCAAACTTGTGGAAAAACATTTGCACCATGGAACAATCATTCCCCCACCCCCTGAAAAAAATGTTTTCGGTTTGTTTCGTATTTGTTTTGCTTACCAAGTCAAATAAATTTGTTATCCAATTTGAGGGACGACAAAGATTAAAATGTCCAAAGAAGATGCATCAACTACTGATTTTGTGGAGCATAGAAGAATTTCACTTGAGAGGTTTTATAGTTTTTAAGATGTTAATCTGATTTTATAAAATTCAACATCATTTTTCTAAGGATATTTGAATATTTATTTTTTTCCCATGGAATAGATTCATGCGTTGCTTGTCAAGACATCCCGTTCTCAGAGTCGATCCGATATTTGTGGATTTTTTGGAGTTAGAGGGAGATTTGCCACGTTCCACAAGCACATCTGCAATCTCTTCATCACAAGTTCTTAAACTTCTCAATAAAGTTGGAGAAGGCATTGGCAAAATTAGTTATAAGATTGATGAGGCTGATCAGGTGCAAATTAATTTAACTATTTAATAAGATATTTACTTGGAACAAAGATTTGTTATTCAAATTATTTGTTTTATATTGTTTCAGTGTTCAGGGGATTTAGAGGTATTTTTTATTTTCAAATAATTTTAATTTAAAACCGTTATCTGATGTGGTTAACAGAAATTTCCATTTTCATAAAATAGATAAATCAAAAATATAACAAAACAATAACAAATCATAAAAGCAAATATAGCACACTCATTTCTAGTTGTTTATTTGAATATAATATGGATAAGAATGAATATTTTCAAAGTGGTTTGAAGACAAGTACCAGCAGATAGAAATGGTCGAGTCTCACTTGAAGCGACTTTACAACAACATTGAACCTCTCCTTCTGCATAGGAAAGGTTGAACTCATTATTGTAACATACCTTCGTAATAAAATAAATAGTTATAATGAATAATATAATATATTTATAAATAAATGTTTCAAAATATCATCATGGAGTTGTTTTAGAACATTGTTTCATTTAAGATCTTATCATAGATCATTTTTAGCCTCAGACTTGTCATTCCTTGTTATCTACGAACTTGTACGAATATTGATCCAACCTTTATCCAAAATCGCTTTAAGTTCCCCATTCATTTTTTGTCTCTATCTACATACGACAAATTTCCAAAAGTAATCACAACTACCACTCTAAATTGATAATTCTTTTGTTTTTCACGAGTTAATGATTAGATTGTCACTGACGCATCACACTTAAAATTACTGTCATTCTCTTGTACCATGCATTCTTCTCAGAATTCACACCAGCATCAGTTTTCTTGTAAACTACTTTGAATGTCAGCTTAAACTCTGCAGCACCAAATATATCTCATTTCTCTTACTTTAATCTACCATTCTCAACTTTTATTAAAGCTTCATATAGCCAAAATGCTCATCATCATCATGACCACAAACTATTTGCATTTATTTATATGTTGTTCATAAGGACATTTGAAAATTTCATTTGTTTAATAATGTGACAGAAATAACTTTCCCCAAAGTTTGTGAATGATTTAATGATTTATTTATGTTAAAAAAAATTAGTTTCTGATGAGTGATTTTTGTGAAGTCACAAATTTTAAACTGTCATTTTGACATTTTCCCTTTGACAGTTGTTTTCAAAGTGAGGGGCTAGCCTGATCCTTTATCTTATCTCATTATCTTAATTTGATAATTTATATCAATATAACACAAAAGAAAATCTTTTGATATTTATTTCAACTTGATAGATTTGGCTCAAAATGCTGGCTTGTTCTCAAAGAGTCTTGATCTGTTGGCAACCTCAGAAGAACATGCCTCTCTTTCTCGAGCACTTTCTCGACTTGCTGACATTTACAACCGGACGGAACAGCTCTTCCTAAATCAGTCGGACAATGACTCACTCATCTTCACCGAACTCTTTCGTGAATATCTTGGGTTGTATCAATCTGCAAAAGTCAGTCTCAATATTTTTGTAGCAACATAGTAATATATTTATTGCGTTAATTTTGTTCGGAATAATTTTTGTACTGATGTGTTTTGAATAATTCCTTTTCTTTGTGTGCTTCTATTAAGAACTCACAAGATGTGGGCATGATATGAGGATACAAAAATTGTTTCAGGTTGTTCCCAAACAAAAGTATTGATGAAGGATTAATAATCAAAATGATGCCATGTAATTTTAACTACATTTTAGGAAATATTTCAAGAGCGTTTGAAGTTGTATCGGGTGTGGAAAGATGAAGAAGCCATCTTAAAGAAAGAGTTGAAAACAAAATCTTCAAACAAATCAGGTGTTTCTGGAATCACTGAGGTGAAAAATGTATTAAATAAAATTTTAAGAATGTTGGTAGAACTTAAACAAAGCTAGGCTTTTAAAGAGTTGCTTCAATGAAAATAGTTTTAATTTCTTATCGTAGTCAAAGTAAAATCTGAAACTCCCAGGTGGAGAAATGCAAGGAAGAATTTGAAGCAACTTCGAGAAACATAATGGATGAGATGGAGAGGTTTGATATCATGAAACTTGAGGATTTCAAATGCCAAGTCATCCAGTACTTTGATTCCCTCAGAGATCATCAGCTGCAGGTTTGCATTGGTTTTGACCAATATTACATAATTATTTTAAAATTATTGCCTTTGATGTCAGGTGGCTCAGTTATGGGAAGTCTATCTCTCAGACCTTAATTCTGTTCTTTAAAGTATCTCCATTCCATATGAGATTTTTAACCTTTCAAAAATCAAATTACCACCTTTACATCATATTTATAATAATTCATCAAATAACTGTCTACATGTATTACTATCCAATATTGTTTGTTAGTAATATTAGTTTCTATTAGTAATTATTATTGCATGGGAAATTGTAAAGAAATTGGCCTACGAAATTAAACCTAAAGGCTTAATACGATTAATCCAGATTCAAGGATGGTTCTAATGTGTTTGCTTTTAATCACGGAAAAAATCACTTTTAAAAATGTTTTTCTTTACTGTCACAACTAAATTTTGTTTTGAATTAAATGACATTTTAATGTTTGTTTCCTTATAAACAAAAATTGTGTAAACAAAAACGAATATGTAGGTTAATAAATTAACCAAGCACGACACCGCTGATGTAGCAACTGAAGCTGTTGCAAACATGGTATGTAGCACTGGACAGAGAGAACAGCTTATTTGTTATGTTAACTTATGTACTATCTCGCAGCAGGGCTTACATCATGCACGAAATTACTGAACAGTAGCAACCAAGTTTCAAATCGATTCAGACTGATAGATATATAGAGATAGATAAGATATCCCTTAAATAAGATCGATGTTTAAAATTATGTAGCGCAGTATATATATGTATACAAAATTAGATCGGTGCTCTGAGATAAATATGATATAAATATAATTTTAGGCGAATAGGTAATTAATACAAATTTTGTGATTGGTTTGTCAACATTTAAGTATCGAATGGCCCAAATTATTTCACTTCGTTCGATATAATTTCATTCGTCACATTCGAAGATGAAAACAGACTTCTCTCGGTTCTCTCTAGCGGTAGCACCCATTGCTTACTTGTGAATCGATTATCGGGATTTGAAATGTTGCAGCACATTACAGCAATTACGGGGATATTGTTGGCTGCTGCGGTGTTTTTGGTTCTGCATAAAGATTCTATAACTCTGAGAATTACTAGAACATCCAATCATAGCTTAAACACACTCTTCAACATTCTAAAAGAGCCAGGTTATTTATCTGAACTAAATTCGAATGTTAGATCTGTCTCCATCTCAGAACGACGGGAAGACGATGGAGGCGTGGAATACAAACGTTTCAGCGTATCAGAATCGTTCCACCACATAGGCGTTTACAATGTGACGGGAACCCTGATGTCCGATGTCAGGAACTACTTGATAGCCATCCAATATTCTGCCCTCGGTGGCATCTTGAAATCCGACATAACCTACTTACTCTCGGCGGATTATCCTGACATTACCTCAGGGAGTCATGTCACAACAATCAGCGAGGTCTGCACGTTGACATTTCCATGGATTTTGAAAAATTTCGTCAATAGGACCTCTTACGAAATGCACAACTTGATGTTCGACTACTTAGAAGCTATCGCAGCCACAAATGAAGCGGACAGGTGAGATAACCCACTGGTTCAAAGGCTCCATTGCAGGAAAATGTTCATCTCTGATAACAAGTCCCGCGATTTTGTTAATTTGCTGTTTTAACAATGAAATGTAATTTCTGTTGTAAGCTTTCGCAATTAAAAAGCATTGCTTTCAAGTTTTGGGGGTTTCTCGATCGTAATATCGGGCCTTCAGAGCTCTATACTTTTTCAAAGATCTCAAAGATTCCAACTCTTTAATAACGTAGTTACCACGATTAAGTAGTGACTGCATTGCTCTTGGATCCGAAACAGTTGCATTTTTCAGGAAAGCAGACTTCAGTTTTTCCCTAAAGTGTTTATAACCCAGATGATAGTCATTTCCCGCAAACAGAAGCTGCACAAAAATACAAATGTCGACTTAATGCCAAAAAGTTATAAATGCAACCAGACAAGTGCTGATTCATAAAAACACATGGAAGTTTTCCATTTAAAAAGCACAGAACATTTAAAAATGACTAACATTTTTGTAAAGTTGAATAACTCTCGGATCTCGGGGCATATTTATCAGCGTACAAGCCTGGTTTACTAACGTAATTCAAGGTCTTGTTTATAATCAACAGATGTCACGAAAATGATAAATTTAGCAGTTTGTACAAATATTTTTAGAAGTAATGTTAAGATTGCGGCAAAAAGTTTATTTAATGAAATAATAATTTATCTGGAGTTCAGTAATTTATTGATGCTTTTAACTTACTTTATTTACAAAAACTTTAAAATAATTTCAAAATATTAATAGTTTAAAATATTAATTTTACTGAGGTTTTAAATGTGATGTAATTAAACCTAGTTCTCGAATCGCCAGATGGTGAGTGAAAGGAGAGGGTATGAAATCCACGAATTAATCCGAAATTTTTGTGGCTTTAAGAATTCACTTAGTCCAGTTTTATTTATTTTATTAAACCACTTTAGTGTCCTTAAAAAATAATTTTCAAGTACATTTTATTTCAACACAGCGAACCAATTTGAGAGGAATTTTTTTTTAAATTATTTCAAAGAAACTGTTAATTTTTAATTTTTACTCGTTGGAACCCTCCGTCGCTATAAAATTACCTATTCTACCGGAATCTCTTACAAAGGGTTTCAGAACAATTTTATTTCATCTTTAGCCTTTAAAAAAGTACCCCCAAATAAGGAGGCATGCAGTAAACACACATGTTTCTCTGAGTGATGAAAAAGTAAATGCAATTGTCTTTGACATGAAATAATTGTACGTCAAAACCCACCTTTGCTCGATGTTATTACATTCCTAAAATTAATGACTCTTCATTTTGTGAATGTCCACAATGCAATCAATCATTAGGTGGTAGTTCTGGTAAATGCGGTTATTAGTGGCTAAACTGTTCTTAACCGCTCATGAAGTTAGATTAGTAATGAATGAAGGCAGCATTATTATCTGACATTAAAATTTGTTAAAATGTTAAATTACCGTCTTAATAATGTATATTAATTGTTAGGAGCAGTTTAATGATAAGTTTGGCACACATGGTTAATTCATCATTAATTATTATTTATTTGTTAATTATTATATAGATTCCAGTGTTGAGTTGGATAGGCAAGTCGGGCCTATTTCAGACCTCTTATGCGTTTTATACCACACGAACAGTTTAAAATGTTAGTATTAGGCTTCGTATTTTATTAGAAAATATGCAGACATAAATAGAGATGCAGATATTAAATGTATGGAAATAAGGTGCTTCCTATTAGCAGTCCATAAACTTTTATTTTAAACAAGAGATTTTGAAAGTATTCTCTTGTAAAGATTATATTAGATAGACCCCTCAGCACAGAAAGAGACGTAAGAGGCAGCCTCCTGTCGCAACGAATAACGTCTTATGGATTGAGATGCGCATGTTCAACAAGTCTGCACCAAGTTAACTGGAAGATGATAACATCATATGATCCACGAATTCATAGCAGAGGTTTGTTGATTGCTGAAAAAAAAAGTCCAAAACAAATTGAAAAGAAAAACCGAAAAAGAGCAGAATTGAAGGAAAAATCTTATGCGGTCGTGTACTTGTTCGGAGAAGGAAGCCTTTGAAAGCTGGTGGTAATCAATGATTGATGGGGAATTTCGGCTCAATTTCTTTCAATTTCATACTCCTTGAACGTGGACATATAAAGTACTTGATCAGACTTTTAAGACTCCAAGATTTGTTTGCTGTTGAAAATTTCAATGGAAGTACTTCAGATAACCAATCTTTTGTAAACACCTATTAAGAGAGAAATGTCTCAAAACAAAATGATTTTAATTGATTTTAGGAAATAAATATAACAAATAAAAACTGGCGATTGATAGAACAAGTAATAACGATTTCAGCGGTCGATTGTAAATTGTAAGATTGTAAAAACATATCAGTTTGGCGTTAGAAATAAAAAGAAATAAACAAAGACAAATAAAAATCAATGTCGCTTCTTCGTAGCACGTTGTTTTAAGGAATAAATAAGTAATTTATGCTTCAAAATTTGTTAATAAAAGTCATGTCCGGTCTTATTGGGGCAATGCACGCATCGTGCACATTGGAGCTCCTTCATGCTTTGGGATCTAATATTGGATTATATTCTTATTATTGCTAATATTCGACATTTTTATTGACTCGAATTTGTTAGATGTTTAATTATCTGGCAGCCTCTTATGTTTAAAATGTATTTGCATTTTCACCACATATTTTTGTCCTTATTTGGCGCTTTGTTGTTTCTCATTTGAATAGAAAATCCCATCAGCAATACACATTACTCGTGAAAGCAAAAACCCGAGCACATCCTCTGAGGAGCATGAAAGTCTGGAAACATTCAGCTGGAAGTCATAACGCCATCATGGCTTTCCATCAGAATTTCTTTCCAAATATCGATCAATCCCAGGAGATCAGGGGCCGAAAAGGTGGAGAAATGTGAAACAAATTTCAACGAATTCCTGCCACGACGTGAAAATTCTTTTTAAATATTTTAATTACTATTTTTAAATATTATTTTGCTGAAAGTTTTACACTTTGGATTCGTCCACTGGGGTGGAATAATAACCGCAAAATCCCCTTAACAAACAGCAGGAGAACTTACGATGAACGTTTTTATTGGATTCAAATTAATTCAAATGTTTTCCAGCAGGGATTCGTCTGCTAAAAATGACATCGGACAGAGTGTCGTGTCTTGTATGTGTCCAGAGTCTTATATGGCGTCTTATGCAAATGAGTGGAAAAGAGGAAAGAAAAGAGGAGGACGAACGCATCCCGCTGGAAGAACATGCCAGATGTTCTGTGATGGGCGTCTAATAAATTCTATTATTCATTCAGACCACTGCTCAATAAAGTCGATAACTTTCTCGTCGCAAAATGAGACTTGGCCAAATCAGAATTCTAAACAGATCTCTTCAATAAACGTATGAATATTTCGAATGATTCTACTTATGAAACAATTTAATTTACTTATTTTTCGCATAAAGTTAACAGATTCTGATTTTCCTAATTTGATTTTTGTCGACTTTTATGCGATTGAAACATTGGAATCTTTCCGTCTTCGGAGACTGAAAAGGCATATTTTATAGCCGACTGCGAAGAAAAATAAACTCGGTTAGAAAGCAAATTTGAAGATGAAATTAGATTTGTCTGCGGTGTGAATGGATGTGCCATATAAATACTTCTCCAACAACCTCCAAACGACGTTCTTGGACACGTTCGGGTGAGTTTTCCATTATTTTCTCTTCGACGTCGAAGTCGATTTCAGAAATATTTTCTATTTTTATTAGCCTTTTAAAAATTTAAAACTTCAACGAGAGTAATGAAGAGGCGGCATTTATAAGCGAAATTCAAGAAATAAAGCAGCCAGTTCCACGACTCTGAACTTCATTTATTCTTGAGCATTCAAGTAAAACTCGAAATATTCTTCCTTTCGTTCTCCTCTGAGCAGGTTTTATTATTGTTATATTATTACCTTTATTGTTGTTGTTTTTATTATTTTATGTTAAGTGAATAAATAATTCTATTATTTGAAAAGGAACTCACAGTAAATAGTTAGGAACCATGTACAAACAATGTTGTTGATGTGACATCCATGAAGGCGGTTGGCGATGGTTCAACTGTTTTATTATGAGACAAGAGGGCAACCAGTCAGAAAGTTATTGAGGAGGGAAGGCAGCACCAAGAAAATTCTTCTATTTCCATACGAGGGTTGGGCTCAACCCGCCAGCGCCATCTACTGGATCCTCAAGACCAACTGGTGGAGTAAAACACATTGCAAGATTACTCAGGTTCGTAGAAATGATACGGAATAGAAATTTGACTTCATTGGTAAATCTCGCACCGCGCCTGTCACCAAGTTGGGAATACAAATGGCGTAATATTTAGTGCGATCGGAGCAAAAGGCAATGAAGTGGTTTTCCAGACTCCATCAATCAACACCACGAAAGCCGATCATTCCCATCCCGCATTCACTTCCAAGTAATTCTACGAGCAACAGAAAGTAGTTCCTTAAGAGCCGTGTCCTGCATGGAAATTTACAGCTACTCCGTTAATCAGATCTGTCCAGGAAGGCTTGAAATCACTTCGTAATGGAGATTACTGAGTAATTTCCCAGGGAACGAGAGGAACGCCTCGAAAACTTCTCCAAAGTTGTTGGGATGTGCAAGCTTCCTATTTGAATCCATGGAAATAATGATTATGATATTTTTCTTAACATTGCAACTTAATATTTTTATATAATTGTTTTCTAAAAATTAAATTAGAGCTGTCACTTAATTCTGAGAACCTATATTATTTTCGAGTGAATGGATTTAAAAACTGCAGCCATCTTGATCGCTCCTGTTCATGTTTTTGCCTCGGGCTATGGACACGTCTCGATTCTCTAACAGAGCATAATTAAACGGATAGAAACATTTTTCCGATCACGCGGTTTAGGTGGAGTTTTCCTGGCAAAACCTCCAATCCGGCATAAACGTGCCTCAGTCTGGAAAGCTACAATAACGACACAATTTCCAGCGCATTAAGGGTCTTCTCGAGAGAAAATTGTGGCTTTTAGCATTCTTGTTTTCAGGAAATGGTTGCATGTTTTCTCTGGTAGCGTCGAAGGGAAACATTTCCTTCCCAAGTAAACGCTGCTCAAACCTTTTCAGGTTAGCGGGACGAAAAAAATGACTACCAGTGGAAAGATGTCGACCTCTTCGAAACCAAACACCATGGTGATCGTCGGCAGATTCAAGGACCTACCCTCGGAGACGAGTTGGTTCCGGTTGTCGCTGACAACGGACGTCTCGAACGCGGACTTCCAGATGGGCTACAGCATGGTGGGCTTCCTGGAAAGAGGACCGAGGTGGGATAATCCTTCGTCGCAGATGCAAATGACGCACTTTGCCATGATCAAACGTAAGGGCTACTGATGAAGAACAGTGTAATTCGAGACATTACTTGCTTGGATATTACCGTCGTGTATTTACCTCTGCTGTACAGCCTCCGTCTGTAAATACCCAACACGCGCCATTTTCTTCCTGCTGCATTCTTCGATCGATGTCTGTCCAATCAAGGTCGGTCATCAATCTATCCGGAACTTCTAAACTTCTTAGAGCACAAGTTCCAAGTAATTTCAAAACAGCCAATGTTTCCTCGTCTGCGGAGTGATTCCATCTCGTATAAACTGATTTTCCGTTTTTTATGCTTACGCGAAATTGCTCTGCACGGAATATTTTGATTTAAAGAGCGAAGCATAGAGAGCTCAAAGGAGGAATATATTGAGTTTAATCCCACTGGACTCTGTACCATAGAAATGCAATTCTTCTTGCTGCAATCGCTTGTGTTTTCGGAGTGAGGAAGGTTTACAAATTTGTTGACAAATCTGCTGCAATGACTTC
>MPNW01000056.1:202177-257177 GCA_011800805.1 Hirudo medicinalis
TTAATTGATTAATTAAGTGAGTGATTATTGCATTAATTAATTAATCAATTAGTTAACTAATTAATTAATTGCTTGGCAAATACTTGCCTACTTGATATAGTAATTGCCCAATTAATGTGATAATTAATTGATTAATTAATTGATGCAATAATCACTCACTTAATTAACGCATTAATTAATTAATTGATTAGCATAGCAAATACTTGCTTAATTGATATAGTAATTGCCTAATTGATGTGATAATTATTGTAACAACGCTTAATTCGAGCTTAATGCATCAGAACGTGTGTTCATTTTGTTCATTTGTTGTTTCAATCAATTTCAGGGGTGCGATTGTTGATGATAAATTTAAAAAATTCAGTTGAAATTGTTGAAAGTTTCTCAAACATTTTGTGAATTCAATTAAAATCCTCAAAGACAAAGAAAGGCAGGTGTTTAAATGCAGCTAAATGCACGAATTGGTTGGAGATCATTTTCTGATTCACTCAAACATCATCAGACCAACTTTTCGGAGCGTGAAAACCAGTGGAGCGCAACAAATTGAAAAATTTGTTGCCGTGACAGAGGAGAATGCTAATCTCGCCAACCTCAAAGTAAAGAAAATCGAGTTCGTTTAAACACAAGAAGCAGAATATTTTTTCAATCCTCGAATATAAGAAACCCCGAGAAGGTTGAAAAATCGTTTTGAAGGCCGGAATTCTCGGACAACTCCATCCAAACATGGTCCCCTTGTTTCAGCTGCAGAAGGACGCTCTGGGATGCTGTGCCGTGTCCACACCTCTTGTCTCCTTGGAGGGGGATCTTGTGACGATCGTTCAACATGATCCAGGCATGCACGTCTTGCGATTCTTGGCTGACCATGTGGCCTGGAAATATTTAAAAATGACATTAAATTGCTGACATTGAAAAAGAAAGCGTCGCGTTTGTTCCACTCAGCACCATCAGATGCAGCATTGTGAAAGGTGTCTGTGATGTTGCGAGTTTAGATGACGAGCGTAATTCTTGTATTTTTACGGAGCAAGCTTCACTCATTTCGTCTGTTACATTTCCCTCGCTTTGTGACACCATATTGATCCGGTGAGCAAGTCTAGATGAAGAGATCTATTTCAAGGAATCAAAGTCAGAAAGACTATAAATGTCTCAGAGGATCTGCTAGGAGCAATTAAGATGTCCCCATAAATATTCGAAACCCGGACAACTGAATTCATGTCTCGAAATGCAAAGCAAAGTTCAAAGGTTGAGAAAAGTTTAGGAGAAGGAAAATCTAGCGAATGTTGGAATGAATTGTAAGCAGAATTTTTGTTTGGAAGCGGTTTGAAACGAATGTCAGTTCACGAATCAGCTCCCATTCGTTTCAATCTTCACCCGTGTAAGGTAAATTCTACTGTCATCACATTTAATTACGTTGTTAAGTCAAGCGGAGAGAAAGAGGCAGAATGAGAGGCACATGCAGAATTCACTTCCAATGTGTGGGGCAACAATTGCTCTCCATGCTAATATTTTTTCATCACTTTGGTTCTTACTCGAGTTTTATTACCATGAATTTCACGAATTCAGTGAAATAAAAATTAACTTTATTAAAATAATGTATTATTTGTTCAGTGCAATTATTACTGTGGCATAATCTACTGTGTTTGATAATCAGCTTCTCAATTATAAAATATAATCACTAATGTTTAATGAGCTGGTGAGTCAACATGTTTTATTATTATTATTATTGTTGTTGTTATTAATGTTGTCGTTGTTATTAATATTATTGTTATTGTTCTTGTTATCATTATTGTTGTTGTTGTTGTTAATATTGAAGTGTTATTTCAGGTTGTTCTGTGAACAACGTCCAATGTTTACTCCACTTATTGAAGCCAGAAAAGATTTTTCAATTTATGTTGTTCCCAGTAGTTGCCGGAGTGCAATGTTCTGAATTCCTTTCGACAGATGTCAGGAATGCATTAAAAAGACTCGTTTGTCATTTATTTATTAGTTGAACATACACGAGTATCAACAAAGTTGAAAAAATAAACAAATGTATTTTACGAAGCAGATGCAAATTCTATGTGAGGAAAATTTGATAATTTTTCTTGAATATATATAATATCTTGCATATTTATGTTTACGAGCGAAATTAATTTTAATAGAAAGTGATTAGTTTAATAAAAAGAATTTAATTTATTCCTTCATTTTATTTTATGAGTGTTCCATTGATTTATGTTTGTAGGATTTCATTTTATTTGGTGGTGCGGTTTTATTGCTCGGAGCATTAAAAAGCTGGGGGATTTGATGTGTTTGTTGGTTGAGAACGAATTAACTTACGCTTAAATTTTTGTTAACATTTCAAATAATTACAAGCTTAAATTGATTGAAAATATGCAAATAGATAATTCGAAGGGGATTTGAAACCCACTTGTGAAGAAGTAGGTGCCGTTGATTTTGCAGACAAAGTGTGAGGAATACTGTTCAAACGAGTCACCAACGTTGTTGAGAATAACATCAAACGTGATGGGGGTGTCTTGAGTCACAGGACCCAACTTGCTGTTTCTCATCACCGAGAAGGCCACCCTCGTCCGTTTGTCCAACCAGGGTTCACCTTTGTTGCCTTTGACCCCGGCAAAGCCCGTGTATCCTCTTTCCCCCTTTTCACCTTTTGGGCCATGAATTCCAGATTCGCCCTTCTCACCCTCCGAACCCTTTTTGCCCCTTTCACCCAACAGACCTGTGGGACCGATTGGACCAGGAGGTCCTACAAATAATATTTAAAAAGGGTTATAATCATAATATAAAAAAAGATATATATTACACATGCAAGCATTTTGAGGGCCTTGTTGAAACCTTAAGTAATAATAACTCATACTGAAATACAACAGGAATTCATTCACAAAGTCACGCATTCGTTGAACATAAGATGTCTTCCAGAATTCTTTACTGATCCTTTAATATTATTTCTCATATTATTATCTATTCTTAATGTCATTCCTATTATTATTTAATTCTTAAATTCTTCGGTATAAACTGTCATATCTTGTTAAGAAGACAAAATTTGTTAGAAACTGATTAGTGTCTCGAGTCACTCTCATCTGAAATTAATTCTTGATTGCATCAAGTTTTCTTCCCTTTTAAGGTGAACATGAGTTGTTGGCGTGCGAGATATTGCCGGTTTTTATTGCATTTTTATTGTTTTATGTTATCGAAACAAACAGATGGAGATTTTTTCACGTGGAATTTTATGAGATAAAGTGAAAGACTAATCGCAAACAATTAGTGGAGATGGCGGAGATGGGGTGTATAAATCCTTTGGATCCTGTGGAAGTGTGATGATATAAGAAGCAATGAAATCTGCGATTTCAAACGTTTTTGCGTTTAGAAAATGCAAAAAAGGAGAAAGTGGATGCTCTAGAGTAACCAAATGCGTTCCAAAGAAATCACAGCACACATAAAAAGTCTGAAAATAAAAACCTAACCACTGAGATAAAAATATCTAAGCTCACCTGAGGATCCTATGTCTCCCTTCATTCCAATCTCTCCCTTATCTCCTTTGTTGCCATCCTGACCACGTGATCCGTGAAGTCCTGGCACTCCAGGTATTCCAGGAGGACCGGAGGCAGAAGGACACGAGCAGTGGTCGGTTTTGATCATATTCGAGTTCAAATCAACCTCTCTTCTGTTGAATGCTCCGTGGGAAGGTTTGAGGAATAAAAAGATGAGCAGCAAAGTGGCAGTTGCTTCAACTTGCCACATGACTTAAAGGACCAAGAATACATTTAAGAAATTAATGTTAAACTTTATGGCTGTTAATAATTTATATTCTCTGGTAATAAATAATAAAGAAATATTTTATAAATAAGCATAAATGAAGCTTAACATTGCAATCATTCATAAACTTAGTATTCATTTAACTAGGATTAATAAACTTCAACTTAGGATATCAAAGTAACAGTTCGTTGCAAATTTAACAATCTCAAGAAATATATAAATTTTCAAATATCCATAATGTGACTAAAAAATTTTTGTACAGAATTTGTACTCTGCTCCAGAGTAGAAAGATGAAAGATTTTTCTGAATTAAAAGAAGTACGAAATTGAGGGCCTTCACAAACTGTTTGACCCGCGTGGGTCTGGGGCACAACCCTGCGACGCACTGACCCTATGGAGAAGGGACTTGACATTGAAACTTTTAATTTCTCCTGAGAATGGACTGCTTTTCACCGTGTTTTCAGCTTCCTTTTGGAAGCAAAATTTGAATCTTTATGGATCGAAACTCAAAGGAAAAAAGCATCTCTCCATTGTAGCAATGTGTCAAAACACAAGCGGCATCTTTCATCCCGCATTCCTTGTTCAAAATTTATTGCACCTCGCTAAACAATGCACTCGGCAGTCGCAAGCAAATTTCAACGGTTATAACAATTGTTAAACAAAGTTTTCCACAAACCGTAAGGCGATCTTTCGTCTAACTACGAATAATTCAATTATTACTGCAAAAGGTTATGGTTCAATTTATTGTGCAATTGTATTAAACGGAGTCTTTTCTGGACTGCAGAGATTAATTTATTTTATGGGTGCATTCATTCCTGGCTTGTTTTTAGTCTGACTTGTGGATTCTATTAAGCCACACTCGACAATAAGATTTGAAACGCTTGGCAACTTCTTGAGATCACAACAATGTGCAGATGTTATCAGACGGGAGCCATCAGCATCCATTCAGTGCACATCCCGATGAAAGAACAAGATTTTTATCTGTTTTTTATGGACATTCTTTTTGTCCTTAAAGTGAAATTTATTTTGTTCATTTTTTAATTTGTCAAATTGAAGAAAATAAAGGATGTTTAAATATTTATTTAAAGGTTCTTAATTTATTTTCTTTGTTAAAACATTTACTTATTGTGATGGGTGCTTGAGTCTTACTCAAACTAACTAACCACTTGAAGTTAGGTTGTTACACTGAAATTACTTGTGACACCAACTAACCCGAAAACTTATTTAAAACTTCGAATGAAACGTTTGCTCACCTGAATGTTCTTCTGATGGAAAAACTCTTAAAATATTAAAACTCGCCTTCTCTTTCTTCAAAACAGAATCAGTAAAACTTGATTAACTTTAAATTCTGCAAATGTCTACATTGCTTACCTTGGGACTTCAAAGATTTGCACTCAATACGAACTAGAAGTAGCTTCTCTTATTTTCGGTAGTGCCTCGATGTAACAATGCAAGAAGATAACCTCAACGTTACTATTTTAAAAGCGCTTTAGTTGCTTCCTCAGCACAGCCTTCCCTATCAACGTGTCCTTCTCAGCACAAGAAACAAGTAGGAACCAAGAGCTTTGAACGTCAATCATTCAAAGTTTTCAGTTTTTAAAACAAGTTTTATGTGCAAATTTTTAGTTGACATGTTAAATCGAGATTAAGAATCAGTGAAAATGGTGACTTTTTAAGTTGCAGACAACGAAAAGTAGAAATCAGGAGGTGAAAATGAATTTTATGAGCTACATGAGCCTGTACTTGGTCCACTGTTCTCAGTCGTTACGCAATCAAACCAGGTCGAGAAGGCCTGTATTGCGTAATAGGGCAGCGTGGTACTAGAGGCTGGCCACAATGGAACATTTGCATGAAACTAATCGAGTGCTTTACTACATCATCGTTAACTTGCATCGATCTTGTCTGATATTTCTAACCGTTTTGGATTTTATTGATTTATTTTATGGAATGTTGTTTGTTTCGTCATCAGGAAGTGACTGAACTTTAGAGCAGGTCAAACATTTCTTTATTTCGGATTAGCGACGAGTTGAATAATAGGTTTCATAACGTCTTTGTATGGTTGCGAAACCTATCATCGATTCGATAAATTTCCTTCATTTTCTAGAGACCTTGTCTTCGCATTTGTCAGTTTTCCTAACACTAGTAAATGGATTACTTGAGAAAATTTCCATCTTATTCAAAGGATAGCAATTTCCACTTGTATAATGGTAATTTGGAAGATTCTAAATTTGATTACTTCAAGCAAAAGTTTCCGACCCATTATGAAATAGGTTCGTTAGTGCGAGTTGTTACATAATCTTGTAAACACAGGAGATAACGTTTTACCAATGCATTATTGTACTTTTTAGAATCCTCTTTAAAATCGTCTCAAGATGCATTTGTTTCGTGGAACAATAATTTCAATATTCATTCTTTTCATTATCCAAATTACAACCGACTTTACAGTCAACCAAGAATAGGTATGTTTATAAAAGTAAATTGTGATTGCTTAGTGAAGTATTGATAAAAGTAACTTTCAGCAGATGTATCGTCTCAAATAATGAGACCTCTTGTGAGCACATTTCCCCCAGCCTCAGTTTTTCAAGAAAATCCACATTCGTTTGCCGGAAATTCAATTTTCCATCACGTATTTCCAACTCATCAACAGCAACAACAAGGGCACCAACTACAATTCAACTACAGCAGTCAAGAAAATCAGCAAAAAATGGCCTTCCATACGATGAAGAGACCACGAAGTGAGAAGAAACCAGTACCGGAATTGATGAAGGACGAAAAATATAAAGAGAAAAGGGCTAAAAACAACAAAGCAGCAAAAAAATCAAGGCAAGAAAGACGAGAGAAAGAAGATAAAAACGAAAAAGAATTGAAGTTTCTGCGAGAAGAATTGAGGAGGCTGGTGGAGGAAGAATGGTCACTGAAAGTTCAGAATCACGAATTGAAGACCAAGATTGCAGCTATGAGCAAGCAACTTTGTCTGGATGGAGACTTAAATGACAGCACATCAGCCATTTCTTAAAGTTCTGAAACTGTTCATTTTAAAAACTTGGAGTTGGTGGACAGAGAAATTTTAAGAAACTTGCTAAACTTCCTTACTTGAAAATTGATAGCAGCTGTCAGCAAGTTTAATTTTATTTCTGCACATTTATCATTTTCCAATCTTTCACCATTAACCAAGTGATATTCTGTTTTATCAGTATTTTGTGTAAATTTTGTGAACATATTTTTAGCTTTCAATAAACATTTGCCTGTGCCTTTGACTTGAGCCATGTGGATTTTACCTTGCTAGGCATTTGAATCAAATTTTTGAAAGTAATAATTTTATTGTCAGTTGTAAATGTTTTAATGTTCAGATCACATCAGATACCGGACACAAATAAAAGCCAGATTAATGTTATTTGGGTTTAATTCATCTAATATTTAGAAATATCAGTTAACAGGTGCCTCCTTAATGAATATTCATTAGTCAAAGCCATCTTCATGGTTGGATCACTTCTTGAGAGTCTTCGACTTATTTTAATTTGCAATGAAATAATTTTTCTGTATATTTATTTGTTGATATTAACTTATTCTATCTAAGATATTCTGATGTTTAGACTTTAGGTATTGAGATCAAACTAAAATGTCTCATTTTAAATGACCCCACAGAATTTGACGTCATTGAGGGTGACATGGAAATGAAAACATGGAAGAAAGAAAAAGGATCTTTTGATACTAGCAAAAAGAGTCTGCTAAATTAATATATAGTGAAAGTTATGCGACCTAAACACTTCTTACGCACTTTACTTGCATCTGCGAAAAAATTCACTCCTCGCAAAAGTTTTAGGAAACTTTATGTCAAATATTTTCCACAAATTTCGATTTTCAAATCTTTTATTTCAAAGTTTGATTAAAAATTATTAGTATTTTATATTTACTAGAATTAGCATTTCTGGAAAGTAGGAATTTTACAAGAAATAAGATTTCTTTCGAATCAAAAATGAACTTAATATCGGTATATTCTTTATCATCTGTATTCTGTTCATTCTGATCAACTCAATCACAACTCATTATTAAACCTAAAACGTTCAATTTTATTAAAAGTTTGAAAAGTTCCCGAACTTTCATTCGGAACTTATCACGAAGTTCTGTTTCGCAAACTGTATCCTTATCTAATCTCATATTATCTTCTTGCAAATGAAACCGCCCAAAGACATTAGAAAATATAGCCACTTGTTTTCTCTTGAAGCCTGTTGCTTGAAATGTCTTTAATTTTTTTTAAACTTGGTTTTCAAATGTTGCATTCAGAATTAATTTGACTTCCTAACACGCAATAGCAGGTCTTACATAAAAGGCGTTAATAGCATTCACGTCTTACATAAAATGACGCGAAGCCCCCATGACTTTAAATGACTTAAATCTACGCAACTTTTAAAATATTTCTTGTTTCAACTTAATCGTTCGAATTTCGAAGGAAAATTGGTCATTTTCCGATTTTAAAAATAGTGAATGTAACTGACAGTAATTTTATGTGATCGGTATTGTGAATAAACTACTTATTACGAATACATTTGGTTGTTTCGATTCAAATGATGATGCAAGTTCTACATCTTCGTAAAATTTTTAAGACAAAATATTAATAAATTCCGGTTTATTGTTTCACAACAAAGCTGATGACCCTTATAAAAAAAAAAAATCCAATTTATGGAAACACTATGAGAAAACCCGTAGCAAACCCCTATTCTAAACAACTCGCGAATGAAGACAACATGAACTTCTACCTATCTAAACACTCCTTAAGATTAACACCTTCAAAAACGCTTCAAAATTTCACAACGAGCATGCATTAAAATGTGCCTGATTTGATCAATGTCTCAATGTCTTATGCATTTCCTAAAATACATCTCCCGCCACTAGTAGAATCTTCTTGTTCCATTTCTGTGGTTTCTGGAACGTCTGCGTTTCATAGCAGAATATTGATTATTTTGAAGCACGTGATTGGAAAGAACCTGGCGATCGTAACGACCCTGGAATTCATTTACAGCCAGAAGGAAAGCAACAGAGAATCCTTTCCTGTTCATCGTGTCATCAGTTTTGAATCTGACCAAAATATGGCTTCCTCTCGACACCATCTCATCAGGAATCTGTCGAATATTTTTTACTCAGACATGCAAAATCACATCTTATAATTGACATTTATTTTTAAACTACCATAAATTTGAATAAACTAAATCGTCAAACCTTATTGTCTCCACAAAATCTTCCTCTAAAGCTTTCTTTACCAGACGCATCAACATCATATACTTCCACGTAATCGTACCTTGAAGGAATTTTCAAGTTCTTAGGAATTGATTTAATAGTTTACATCGAAAAGTTAATTTTTAAATCAATGCTGACCCACAATCTGTTTCCTCTTCTACTTCGAACGTTAAGAACTTGAGTCTAATTTGGTGAAAATCGTGATTGGACCTGACGTGCCAAATGCAGTCAACTTTGTTGTCGTAGTTGGCATCCCCGTATTTGGCGTGAGAGTAAAAGTTTGCAGCAGTGTTTGAAGCTATTAAGTTCCCTCCACAAACTGCAGACAAAATTCAATTAAACTCTAATTATTCCTTAAGCAAAAGATCGTGAAAGATACTGAAACACTTTGCACCCGTATCATGTCGTCCGTCGAAACCCTTCCTTTGAACGGAAGCGTCAGATGAGAATGTCATGAAAAGGACGTTCGAACTCGCCAATATCGGATGGGCCGGTTTACTACCACAGACTCTCGCCAGTTTTGGGAAAGTTGGATTGGGTCCATCATAAAACTCTACTTTGTCGTACGTACAGTCGGCGTGAAACTCCACTTCGAATTCGTTGAAAGTCTGCATGCAAACGTAACGCATGTAATAAATAAACTTATAATCGTGAATAAATGACTTACGATTCTTATACGATGCCCAGGAGTGCATCTGAAGAGCCAAGAACAATCCTTTTTGGTTGGATAATAATCCGGAAAATTTGGACTCTTGAAGACGCTCTCGTGAGCGCTGATGTCGTATTGACAGCCACCTTCAAAACAAATTGTATCGATGAATAAAAATAATTTAATCATTTAATGGCTTATCATTTAATCTCACTTTCTTTGCAATCAAATTTGTTCTCGTGCAGAGTGAAGCCAGAATGACACAAACACTCGTAACTTCCGATTATGTTTTTGCAGATGTGCTGACAACCCCCGTTGTCCACGGCACATTCGTCCCTGTCTAAAAGTGCAAGAAATAAATTAAAAATAAATTAGAAATTATGTTTATTTAATGATGCGTTAGACAAATGCTATTTTGTTAATTAGATCTTAATGGCCATTACTAGCATGAATTGAAAGTGGATTTTGAATCTCATGAACGAACGTCATGCACTACCATTTTCTTTTGTTACTCAAATTATTGCTTATTTTTTGCATATTTTATTTATTTCATTAATTTTCTATCGTTAAGATTTTGTTAGTTAAGGTTTGATAATGATATAAAACTAGCAAATTGCCTAATTTGTCAAACCACATTTCAGATTAAAAATTAAATAATTTTGATGAGTCATGCACTTTTGATTGCTTTTTATCTATAAATCAGTATTGAATCATCAAATCGTTAAGAAACACTTCTTGTGATCACGGTTTACGTCTGAATAACAAATTAAGTCACGGATTTTCTTTGTGTTTCCGACAAAGTCGCAAATCATTCCTGCGATAAAAACACACAAGAAACTTGAAAAACTGCACCATGAGATCTTTGCTCAAATAAAAAAAAAAATTCAAGAAGCGCAACAAAAAACAAACCCGTAATAAACTTCGCCGCAAAACCTGTCTTCTGCACAGTGCTGTCGGTCTTGAAAACCACCCTCATTTTGTTGGACGCCGATGTTATCAGTGGTGGAATGCCCACCCCACAGAAAGTGCCGTGAATCTTCGAATCTCCCGACTCCTCGCTTTTCACCAGCAACGAATCATATTCACATTCTTGCTGGAGAAGGAGAAGGATAAAAGTAGGTCGTTAGAGGTTTGCTAAGCAAATAAGCGTACGTTGTTTCCTTCGAGGTCAAAATGAGTGAATTCCAAGGTAACTTGGAATCCCTCGTGAGCCACGATCTCCCAGACACAAGTCTTGCTTGGTGGATAAACATCAGGGTAGGATGGACTTTGCATGGTGCCGTTTGACGAATGAAGAATTCCTCCACAGGCCTCTGAAATGTTTTGCGAATGAAATCAAATGTTAGAACTAGTTTTGAAGTGAGTTTATTAAGTAGTGTTATAATGGTTTGTTGAAGCCTTGCTGTTGTAAGGAAAATATCTCGTTGTGGAGATCATTCATGTCTAACAGTTATGTTTTTTAATTGAAAGCTTTAATCTTGCCAATATTTATCGTTATGTTATTGCGTTCATAAGCGCCTTCTAACAGATTCGAGATCTAAGATGATTCAACAACATTTCCAGCGAAATAGTCGAGAATTTTTGACGATTTCCACTGAGTTCCCAAAAAAAAGCAAAAGAAGCACTTCCTACTCACAACTTTATCATGCTTACGAAAAGTAATTTAAGGTTGAAAATTGCAAATAATTACCACAAAATCATTTTAAAAATGAAAAATTGTCCCAACAAATGATGAAAACAATCTACCTTCACATTTTTTTCCATCAGAATGTAATTCGTGTCCTATTGAACATGCGCACTGATATCCTCCAAGGGTGTTGATGCAGATTTGCTGGCATCCATGTTCATCGGAGGAACATTCGTCAATTTCTGATGAATTAGTTGTGAAAAGAATGTTTTAAATAATATTTTGCATTTATAGTAGCATAAAAACTAATATTTATTTTCATGAAAAGCTTTAAAAGGCTAAAAGTTAGCATAAACTCATTATTTAAACTTAGCCCACCTTTCATGAACGTCGCAGCAAATCCAGCTTTTTGGACTGTTGTATCGGACACGAATCTGACGAAGAGCCAGTTTGTCGTCGACTTGACATCCTGAGGAGGTTTGTAGCCACAGAACTTGCCAATGAGTGGCGACATTTCGTTCGGACCATCCCTCAATTCCAGGTAGTCGTAGACGCAGTGGTCGTGGTGCTCGATCTGGAAATGCAAATAAAAACATAAAGTTGTTGGACTTTCGACGACCGAGTGCTACTCACGATTGAAATTTGAGAGGAATACTTCGAAGGAATGGAACTTGAGAGCCACTGAGTACCCTTCAGGAACGACTATGTGCCAGGAACATTGTTTTCCTGCTTTGTAGTTGTCCGGATAGTTGGGGCTCGACAAAATGCCACTTTCCTTCACTATTTTTCCTCCGCAAACGGCTGAGAAGTTGGAAAAAATTACATTCGCGTGAGCAACTTTCAGCATAGTTTACTTGTAAGCCATATACATATATATATAAATTGTAAACATTACAAGTGAATTAATTTAATCTAAAGTGACTGTAATTCAACTGACCTTCATATTTTGCCGTAAAGCCTTTGTAGTGGAAAGCGTTGCTCGACCTCCTGTACTCCAACCAGAGTCTGCTGTCAGTTGATACGATGATGTAAGGGACCGTGACTTTCTCGCCGCAGATTTTTCCTTTTTAAGTGAAATGTAACCATGTTATGAAATGTGAAACTAATAATCGAAATATCATACTATAAAATTAACAACACAAGTTGGTCACATGATGATATCGATAATTTGCAATTTGAATTTACTACATATTGTTCCAAAGAATAATGTATGTCACATAGGATTTAATTAAATTCCAATTAGAATTAACCATTCTAATTTACAATATGCACGCACTTATTTCTGCATCTCACCCAATTTCTTGCGATTCCAGTAATTTAGATGCAATACCTAAATTTGTGTAACAAATGTTAACATTATCATTGTCCTTTCTTACCATCTCCTAATTGTTGAATCTCTTACTCGTGCTTTATGCTTTTTATTCATACCTGTTCATTATTCACTCACTGAGAAGGGGTGACTTCAACCAGTATCCGTCCCTGACCTCCAAGTAGTCGATGGCGCAGTTCAAATTATCTGGTATGTCGATCATGCTGATGTTGAGCACGATCTTCTCTCCGTGTGTCCCTGATATTCTCCATTGGCAGACCGACTCGAATGAGGTCAGGTGGTCGCTGAACCAAGGATATCCAAACGTCCCGTTTGAATCGTGAAACGTTCTGCCACACTCTGAAAACAAATTTTTCATCGGGCAAACACTTCAGACAGGCCGTGTAATAAAAGGTTCACACATACTTGGACATTTGTACAACTTCTTGGCCTGAGTGATGTCCCCTGGACTCAACTCGAGTCTTTGTCCGATTTCAGGGGGGATCGTACCCGGCGGAAAACTTTTGATGAGCGGGGTGATGGTGTCGAGGTGCACGGCTTTGGAGAAGGTGTTTCTGGCGTAGTGCATGATGCTTAGGAAGTCGTATGGCTCGTTGAGGCTGTTCACTTCGTTGTAGGTGAGCGTGTTGAAGTTGTACTCCTGACCTGTAACAGACCACGACACTGTTGCAATCGCCTCCCTTCGTCGAGACGGCAACAATCTCTTGAAACGAACTTGCAAAGAAGATTAACCGGGCATGATGTGCTTGAAGACGATCTGAACGTGGGCGTCTCTATCCGGTCTTGTGTGTTCGTGCCAAAATCCGATCACGTGTCCCAACTCGTGCACCACAATTCCAAATTTGTCGCAGTTCTTCCCTATGGAGATGGCCTGAGGACCTGCTCCCCTCTTCCCCACGAAGGAACAGCAACTTGAGAAGATAAGAGAAAAATATGACAGCCGGGAAAGGCTAAAGATGAGAAATTGACAACCAACCCGCATGGTCTTTCGGTGAAGAGAATATAGCTGACATCCTCCGATGATCTTTCGACAAAACTGATGCAGGTGTGGTTCTCCCAGTGCCTCATTGCTTGCCTAAACAAAGCTTTATGGGCTCCTGAAGATTATGCAGTGTCAGGATGAAACAAATGCGTACCTTATTTCACATCGATTTACCTGTGAAGTTGGCTTCAATCTCATAAGGAATAACTCCATGCTCCCACAGTCGCTCAGCTCTGGCAGTGGCTGCCCTTTTTCTTCTGGCTGATTGTTCTTCGTTGACCTCATGACCTTTCTTTCCCTGATCCTGGTGCCCGGTTGAAACGAGATTCGCTTGGCTTCCTTCAAGAGGCGTGATGTATTCTTGTACTTTCAACTTTCGACGTTTTTGTCTTTTCTCCGGACGTTTATTGCGGGATTGCATTTTATGTTTGTTCTTTTTGCTGGCGTGTTTT
Organism: Hirudo medicinalis; assembly: GCA_011800805.1. Classification (NCBI taxonomy): domain Eukaryota; kingdom Metazoa; phylum Annelida; class Clitellata; order Hirudinida; family Hirudinidae; genus Hirudo; species Hirudo medicinalis. The sequence goes on from MPNW01000056.1 coordinate 216,199, forward strand.
AATAAAGGAATTACTCGCCTTTTTCATAATTTCGTTTTTGAATCGCAATAAAAATACATCAGTAATTGGTTACAACTGCGTGCAAGTAGCTCATGTGGCTGCGTTCCTGCGTGTGATTACTCTAGTAATCGTCGTAAAGCGTGGTGTTCGCAACCTAATGTCGCCACCAGAGAATGGGCGCTATATAAATGGTTAAAAGCTTCTGACGCGAGGCTTTTGGCTCTACACAAATGGAACTATTCCTATTACAAACAGATAGCACGCCTTCTGATAGGCTCAAATTCCAACTTTTCAACTGGTTTCCGTCTGTAAACAAAATCTCTCTTTCTTTTTTTCTTTGAAGTCTGACGGTTGTGTTTTGTGGTTGCGTTTGTTGAACGAGCATTTGTTGGAGGTTGGTAGGAAAACAGGTACAAATCTTCTTCTGTCAAAGCTATGTCTCCCAAATAAGCAACTGTGAAAGTGTAATTTATAACGCTGTTAATTTGCGATGGAAAATAATATTCTTCTGGCTAGGTTTTCGTGTGAAATTAAAAAGGGATGAGAAGGTTGCTGTTATTTACAATTGGGTTTTTTTAACTACATGTAATCTTAGCTTGTAATTTAAACAACGGCTTCCTTCTTATTGTGAGAAGTTTCAAATGATGCTGGCATCTTTTTAAAGCCACGAAATCACCAAGTAATTATTTATGGACTTAAAATACTTCGGCTTCACTCAAAATACCTTTCAGTCTCGAATGATCGACTCGTACACAAAGAAATACGCTTAAAAATGTCTTTACAAGGCATAAAGAATTAAAAGTAACTTAAAACCTTTTAGTCCTTCAACGCTTGGGTTGGTTGGAAGGTTTCTAATAAGAAGTCTTACAAAGAAAAGTTATTAAGCTTCAGGTACGTCATTCTCGTTTCGTGGTGCAAAAGTTCCTGTTACTCGTTAACACTCGAAGGTTCGGACTGTTATGGAAACATGAATGTTATTGAAGGTTAACTTCAGTTACAATGACTGGATGATTAGGACGGTGCTCCCGCAACGGAGTTCGAATCCGTGCTGCCAACGTCAGTTATGGAAACCAGTTTACTTATGGAATTAGTATGAGTTTGTTGGCAAGATAAGCGAGTGGATAAATCAATCATTAACATGATGTGACCCTGCAACATCTAACAGTTTATTCGGATGTCACTGGATGTTGATTGATCTATAGAAGTGATGATTTTCGTGAAAATTACTCATCGGTAATTGTTTTAAAAATTCATCCTCCTCATCACAAGCAGTCAAATTCAAGTTTATGAGGTAATACAACTGTTCCCGGTGCGTGTGCATTTAAAGCACAAGAAGACATCTTGAATGTAATTTAATTGGGAATTAAAATAAGCGTAAACTGAAATTTCATCTCTGAAACTTACCCGCCTTGCAAGGGTCTGCAAGTTCATCTTTTAAGCCTTTTTTCTTTTTCTTTTCTTCAAATCCGAGAGGATAATTTCTTTGCGGTTTCTTAGATTTCCCTTCGTCAACTGTTACATCCGTCCCTTGTAAACCTGGCAGACCTTGTCCTGATGTCACTTGGTTCTGTCTTAACGACTTAACGTCTTCAGCCACAGCGCAAATAATGAGATCAGCGAGGATCAGGGTTAAAATCACTTCTCGATACTTCATTATTCTTGTTACTTATCCAGTTTAGGTTGGTGCAATTAATTACTTAATGTAAAAATATTATATAATTGTATTAAGTAATTACGTCAATAAATGTCTAATTCGTTAAATTTGAAATAAAGTCATAAACGAGAAATAAAATCAAGTCCTCGTCCTGAGAAACACTCGACGAATGCCGAACTGAGCGGATGAAGGTTGGCTTTAAAGCACCTGCGTATGTGCTCTGTACGATGACAACCCGCAAGCAACATCTCTTCGACTTCAGTTTAGCGCCCGTATGTTTCTGATCGTGCTGCAAACGACCTAAATTGATAACATTGTTTATGAGGCTTCGTCTTGTAAATCATCGGAAGAGAACTCCTGCTAGTTGAGCAGCCGACTGACCTAACGGAGAAACCATGTCGTTCCATATCTCGAGTGTGCACATTTGAACCCGCATTTCCATAGCTGGTTTTATTAAATCGCAAAAAGGTGGCATACAATTCAGCACTGCACCTAAACATCAAATGGTTGTTTTTCATGTTTTCATTAGTTTCATCATGCATTTCGATACGATTGTTAGTTTTATTGCGCATTAAGTATTTATGGCAGCATCGTTGCAGTGAATTAACCAAAACATCTTCAGTGGCACCTGATCTCGAGTCTAAGAAATGAGTTTTGAGAAAAAAAAAAGAATTTTCATCGAGTGCTGAATAATTTTCCAGCTGGAAAGATGCTGGAGGCAATTAACATGGAGCTGATTAACCCTCAACTGCCCGGGGCAACGAGGTGTCAGGCGTCAAAGAATGAAACATCTTCCAGCTTAATGAGGGCTCCAGGCATTTGAAATTCTTCGCGAAAGAAATGTTGTTTGCATTCAGATTAAATTTTTAATGTTTGCATTAAAGATTACTTCATCTTCTTTTTCTGCCATCAAACCGAGGGTTTGTTGATCGTGCGCTAAAGTATTTGTGAAGTGAATTATTGGTAGTCGCTGCGTTTAACTCAGACGTGTTAAACAGTGTTGTTGGAAATTGTAGAATTGTAATTCCAACTTAGCGTTGCAATTCGATTGAAAAGGTAAAGATTTACCTTTAAAATGTCTCTCGGTTGAACTGATGACGGAATGTTTAAAATCAGATGCTTCATCAGTTGTTTTTAATCGCACGTGATCAAGTAAAAATTGTTTTTCGAATGCTGACGTGAACACGAAACTTCAGATGATGTGATCGAGATAAGGTTGAGTCAAAAACAACGCCGATGATGATCATCATGATCCAGGTGCAAAATGGCAAATCAGGATTGAAGTTTGTTTGGAAACAATAAGTTCATTAAAAATCCATCAATTGAAAATAAGTGGAGGCAGACAGATTACTTGAGATGCCAGTGGCGATGATGATGCTGGTAATGATGATGATGACGACGATGACGATGTGATGATGACAATCACTTTGACGTTGATCTTTCGATATGTCACGTTGCTAGTTGAAATTATGATAATACACGTGTTGTTAATTTTAAAGCGCAATTCAGATTCTGAGAAAGATAATGTTATTTATTTGGAACTTATTTTTGCGATTATGAACAGGGTGGGCTTCTCATCTTTTATCGATTTTCTGGAACAGCTCCCGTAGTTTATGGCAGAAATGGATTTCACGGCTCAAACTGGAAACAAAACAACATTTCACGGCTCAAACAGGAAACAAAACAACATTTTACGGCAAAACAGGGAGATGTTTTCATGCAGAAGTTTTATTTTGAAGTCAATTGAATTTCATCTGCATGCAAAAATCATGGAAATATTTATGCTCTTTTATAACTTGTAATGCATTTTTTTTCTCTTGAGAAGAATGTCCTTGTACATTAAATTGCATTTCATTAAATTATAATCACGAGTAAGTGATGGTGAAAGTGACAGAAGGTAATGAATGCTGTGTGGGATTTTAATCCAAACATTCAGTAACATTTTGTTAGTCAAAACTAAGTCTACAAATGAAATACTTTCACAAGCGTACAAGAAAATGATCCTTCATTAATGAATTTATAAATACCATTATCCGACGATCCTTAATGCTTTCATTCACGTTGAAATCTAAATATTTAAATGACCACATTTATGTGATGTTCATTCACTTTTTGTTCGAACAGGTGCGTGTGTGTGTTGACTTGTGGAATCCAATCCATTCACTGGCATCTCCCTGCACTGTTGAGCTGCACGAACATTATCGCTAATTTTTCTGAAGTTAATTTAATCTCAATAAAATGTCCACAAATATATTTGTCATTTCCTCCTGGTAACTTACATTACCCATCTTTATCTCCATAAAATTTGTTTTTATTTTATTTATTAATTTCAAAGGTGAGCAGGGGACAAGTGCCTCTTACCTGCCCACAAGCAAACAAACGAGAAAATATTTTAATGAGACGTGTGATTCTAACATATCATTTGTACAAAAGGAAGGGAGTAAGATCGTGTTCATTGATGAGGCAGGTGAATCGACTGTAGTTGTCGATGAAGCAAGGTTAGTGGGGAGAGGTTAAATTTTGATTCCTTCCCCTTGTTCTCCTTAAGTTTTATTTTGTGTTAAATTCACCTTTTCTATTCCTTATTTCGATGTGGGTTTTGTGAAATAGGGGATGTTTAATCCCTTGGAACTTGGCAGGTCCATCGACGTTGTTGGTTCATAAACCTGGAATAGACTCTCAATGACAAACTCTGGTACAGTTAGATGTCACACCGGATCGAAAACTTTCCTTTTCAACGAGAGCTTTCCTTAAGTGGTCTTGAAGTTCCAGTGGAAAATGTTTCATTATAACAAGATTCGGACTCGTTGTTGTTGTCGTTACTATAATTGAATAAAGAAATTTATTATTGACATTTTTTTAGTATATTTCATATTTTTAAAATATTTTTTAGTATATATTAGTAGTAGTTCAATATTAATATCCTCAGCATAGCTTTATGAGTAGGACAAACCAATATATTTTATTGTTCCTGTTGTATTAAGTATTTGTTACTTGCTTGCATTTGGAGGTGGAAATAAATAAATATACCGTGCGATTCATAAGTCTCCGTCTCTAAAACTAAAATTAAAACTAAAATTTATAATATATATTAGAGACGGAGACTTATGAATCGCACGGTATTAATAAATACAAAGTTAAACAGTTGAACGGTGTTGTTTCCAACCTGCTTATTCATAATTACTCACAATAATCTGAATCTTTCAAGAGCTAGTCAGATAGACAGCTTTCAATTCATAATCATCATCACCACCACTACCACCATCGTCGTCGTCGTCATCGGCATCATCAGGCATATCAGTCAGCAGCAGCACCATCGCCATCACGAACAGGCCATGATTCAACCGGTGATGAGTGAATCCAATTGAAAATGAAAAAAAATCATCCAAAATTAGTTTCGCATTAGGACTCAAAACTGGAGTCTTGAGATTGTGAGATGAGTGATCGTGAGAAAATCTTTCGTGCCACATGATGTGATTTATGTTCCCAACAATTCTTGAGGCATTATTTAAGTGATCATTTTAAATGTAAATATTCTCGGAATTAATATTTTTGTTTTAATAATAATGACTATGATGTATTGGTGTATGTCCAAACAGAACTTCAAGACCACTTCCAAGCAACCAAGTTAGTTCAATTTGGTCTTCAAAAAAAAAATGTTTTATTAATTAATTCAACAAATTTAAACCTGAGAATAAGAGGTAGGAAGAAACTCCTATTTAAAGAAAATACGGTTTTCCTCCTCCTATCCAGAGTTGTTAAATATTTCATTAGTTGGAGTAATACTTCATAGAATCACCCCCAGACATTTGATCCACATTAAACTAATTAGTTTAAGCTATCATTTATGATGACTCAAAAATTTATACACAAATAATTTCATTCGCAATTGATAGCTATCAGGAGAAATTTAAATCCTTCACATTTTTACTTTTGAAACATATTTATTTCAAGGCATATAATTGCGAGTTTTTCTGCGCCTATTTTAATATCCGTGGTTTCAGAAAAAGAATGTTTCCTTTTCTCCATCCTAGTGATGAGAGCACAAGACCTGGCTTGGATGTCAGTGTGGTAGCCACGTAAATATTGGTTCAATTTATTAATTTAATTCACCCAAATCCAAGATTTCATCAGTTTGCAGTAAGTCTCACCAGTTTTGTTTTGTTTCCTATTTAACTAATTTTACATTTTGTCCCAATAATAATTCATTTCAATCCGCATAAATGACTTCTAATTCCACAACAAATTGAATATTTTGAAGGCATATTCTATCTTCGCACATCCAACCTGCTCGCTACTTACAATGCAGCACCAAAACCAAAGTGAGGCAGTTAGGAAATCTAACTTTTGATACTAGTGGTTTCAAAATCTCAATTTGAATGTCGCACACAAAATAGTGATGCCATCACTAAAACGTAAAACTCATTTCATTTAATTAAATAAATTTCCAACAACAAGGTTGTCAATATTTTCTATAATTATTTACTACACATAAACAAAACTTATTTAAAGATGGAAAGAGGTAAAAAAAAATAAAGGCTGTCAAAATAATCAAAAATAAAATAATAAAGGAAAGCAAAATCATTATTCCAAGGATCAAGAAATTGATGTTTAACAAAAACATCCATTCAATCATTCCACAAGATGACAGATTTCTGTTTTCCACAAGAAACGAAACTCCTTCCATTTGGATTCCATTGCACAGCAAGCACAGGATCTCTGTTTTGTTGTTTAATTTTAATTGGGGTCAATGAAATAAAATCAAGGAATAATTCCCATGAAATAACAAAATACCCATGGCCCTTGGCAACTGTTTCCAGCTTGCTATTTTGAACATCCCACACATAAACACCTCCATCAGAAGATCCAGCTGCTGCATAGTTGCCATCAGGGCTAAAGAATTAATTAATAGTACTTGCAATTATTTTGATTTAAGAAACTTAGTTTTTTAATAAATATTTTTTGCAACTTAGTTTTGTAATAAATATTTTTTGAATCATAAAAATAAAAAGATGATTCAAATACTCACCTAAATGCTGCTTTGACACAATCTGATGTCACATGAAACCCGTGGGCCCTTGAAATCAAAATTCAAGGAAATAAATAATTTATAAATAATTAATAAATATTTATAAATAATAAATAAATAATTAATTATTGACTTATTAATTAATTAATTATTGACTTATAATAATTATTGAATAATTATTAATTAATTAATTATTGACTTATTAATTAATTAATTAAAACATGCCAAAAATTGTAAAAAGCTTTTTAACTGCAGAGGAAGCAACACAGTCAGGAAGGTGACATAAACAACCTCATGAACATTCACAAACTCAAGTCAGCAATTGGACAAAGAATCAACTCGAGAACTTTCAGTCGTACGCACAGCACGGAGTCAACTAACGCTAGTGTGTCGAGTATTTTTTCAGTTCTAATGTCCACAATGGTCAGCCTGTGGTCTTTCGTACATGCCAATACATAATGACGATCTGAACGATTGAAAGCATCATCATTTTACACTAAGTTAGAGAACAAATACAACGTAAGCAACAGCAACCCATGGATAGATCCAGAGAAGTTATTTTATCACTGAGTGAGATCATCCCTTTGTGAGTGTTCGAGTCGGTTCTTATGTCCCAGAGACGAATGTTGTTGTCGAAATGGCCGCTCACAACAACTGAACCATCTAACACTACCAGATCAGTGCAGGTCCAACCCACAAAATAAGACTTGATACCTGAACAATCAGATTCTTGAAGAGATGACTTAATGCAAACAATTATGCCATTGTTATTTTGCAATTTTAAAGACTGCCAAAAAGTGTTTAAATACAAACAAAATTTATAAAAGGAAAAAATACAGCCAGCTCACAAGATATGCTTCTCAAATCCCACAATTTTATAACTCTGTCCTTCCCTCCTGAAACCACTTTCGAGGCATCGGTGAGGAATTTGGCCGACAAAACATAGCCACTGTGTCCAGTCAATGTAAACTACAAATGAACATTTGAAATAACAGGTTTTATGGAGTTTAAATGCATTTCAAACAATCAATTTTTTATTTTTTTTTACCTTAACCCTCATATCAATGCAAGACCAAGCTCTGCATGCAAAATCATTTGAGGAGGCCAGCAGCAACTTACCCTAAAAAGAGCACATTGATCACATTAAACACAAAAACTAATTTCGAAAATCAACTAGCAGCAATTTGCAATCCCCACCTCGGGCTCAAATGCCACACTCGTGACGCTCGCATTGTTCCCCGTCAACATTCCTCGACTCTCGCATTTACCTGCGACGTAACTAATAGAATAGACATTTGAATTGCTTATTATTTGCAATTACTAAACAAACATTTTCTAGGAAGGTTTAATTAACCGAGAAACGAAGAAGACAAGAAAATAGTCACCTCCCACAAACTCCCATAGTTTGACTTTCCTATCGCTGCCCCCAGTTGCAAACATTCGACAATTTGCATTCCAAGTTACACAGGACACCTCTCCGTCGTGTGCATCCTACATAATTCACACGTAATTCACACTTCCATCATTGCCAACAAAGTTACGTTTGCAAAGCAAAAATGATAAACCAGCTAAAACTCATACAAAGGTTTGCAGTGGATGTTTAGGAATCATCGTTTCCATAGAAAGTGTAGGAACCATGTTTATCTCTGGAAGTCTGGAAGTTTTGAAAGATCACTTAAAACATCAAAACGACCATTGCAGCAATCGCCCACAAAGCAATTCTGAAGATACAAATGAATGTTAATGATGAAAAACCTCAATTTGCATTACCCTCCTATAAATGGCTCCTTGGCAGCTTTTGAAAGCTCTTCCTTCATTCTCTTCTCTCTCAGTTTCCGGTCACTTTCAACTTCCTGATCCAAAAAGTCAGCGATCTTCTTTTTCCTATCAACAAGTTCATTGACAAGTTGTTTGTTTTCAGCATCAATCCTTTTGTATTCCATTTCAAGACTTGAGAATGCCAATTGCAAAGCTGTCAGTTCATCTCTCAAACACTGGAAATGTTTTTAAATGCATTATTTTACATTTTAACGTAAGGTTTCTCGTCACACTGCACGTGCAACACTAGCAGACCTTAATAGTTATGCAAATATTTTTATGTCGCATTGGAGTGTCATTTCATAGCATTGCAATATGCAATTAATCATTCTAAACTTTTGCTTTAATTGTTGATTGACAAGCATTCAATGTTCTCTCCTTGTTTAAACTACTTATTACCTATTCTGATATCAATTGTTAAAATTCACTTCAATTTTAGTTTTATGGTTGAACTTCAATATCAATCCAAATTTATTATTAACATTTGAAATAGTAATCAGGCTAGTTCAATGGATTGCGTTCCTGCACGTAACGGCGCAACGGTCGCGACGTTTCGCATTCCAAACCCGGTCTGCCGGGCAGGGCAGGGGCGCTACGTAAATGGCCACGTAATTGCAGCACCTTCTCATCCAACTAGGATAAGGCACTCAAAATATCACCTAAACACTAAACCAACCTCAATGACCGTTCTGTTGTCTTTTAACTGCTGTTCCAGAACTGAATTGAATGATGTCAAATTTGCATTGCTCTCCTCCAATTCTTTTATCCTCAAAACATTAATGAGATGAATGGGATAAAAATAAGATCAACAACAAAAATAATGTATCACTTGATACTCAATACCAAGAACCAAAAGTACCTCTCAACTTTAGTTATCATATCTTTTTCTTTGGCCTTCAATAGATCAGTCAACTCTAAAGTTTTCTGAGCATCCTAGAAAGGAAGAATAATCTCTAAATCCTAATCTCTAATCTAAACTTTGTCGTTTCCACGGAGCAAAATTACCTGCCGAGAACTCCTCAAACTCTCCAATAATTCATTTTGCAGTTTCATCACTTTTTGTTTGAGAACCACTTCTGAATTTTTTGTTGGAGATGTGGGAGTATCAGAACTGCATCAATATCAAATAAAATGTAGCTATTAAGTTTGATAAACATCCCTACTTAGAACAACCTCCCAAATACAAAGCTGCTTCTCATCCTTTCAATTTCTACATTTAGATGGTTGTTTTTAGCCCTGTAGCTTTCTGAAGAATCAAACAAAGAATTGTCTGGAGAGAAATAACAAAAAGTATTATAACAAAGTTTAAACAGTTGCAATGTTAAATTGACGTTACTCATTTTGAACCAATACGCATGCACTTATATATAAGATTTCAATATCAAAACAAATAAAGCTGTAAAATTTAAACATACAAGACTTGATTAATTGCTGAATATATGGTTCACATTGCGCCTTGTCTCGCTCTTCAATAGCCTTTATAATCTGCTTTCTCCAGGATGCACAATTCATAGCCATAATAGCAAAAGTATTGAAATCTGTTATCGATTCAAATGTCTAAACGCTTCCCAAACTCCTTTTAATCCGAAAAACGCATACAATAAAAACACCTAAAGAAAAAACAGAAAACAAAAGTGGATTTTCATAAATAGGTATCTAAATACACCAACATTGTGTGTTGGTTTTGTTCATGTATAAATATATAAAGATACAAATTTATTTAATTTACCTAATTTTACTGAGAATTCAAGTTGAAAATGTAAGCAATGTTCTAGATTAAAATCTTAACAAAGCCAACTCTCCCGATTTTACTTGGAGTCCCCCGGAATCGGCTCCCGATTCCACTCCCGTCTCCCGGGTCATGTTACCCGGGAGATGCAGATCTCCCGTCTTTACAAATTACGATTTCAAACGCAACTTGTGAGCGAACTTTTAGCAGTATGGGTCAATTGTGGACAAGGGAAAGGAAGCGTCTAAGAACTGATTTAGTAAAAGCCGAACTTTAAGTTAATAATAATTTTTTGTTTTCCTGCAAGGAATTTCCATGCACATTTGCTTATATCACCAAAGCTATTGGAGTCAACCCGGCGACAAGAAAAATACAACTTTAAAATAAAACATCAATAGTTAATTGATTATTGATTAATAATTATGTGTAAAACTGATTTCTTTTTCTAAATATATATTTTCATTTGGGCAATGTAATTATGTTTGTTTTGTTCAAATCTTAATGGTTTTACTATTTCAGTCATATAGTTGAAACTTAAAAGCAACAACAGTAACACAGTCAAACTCAAAGTAACCAAGTCTAAATATTAATAGGTCGAATGGGATATATTTTTTGGCTTAAACTGTACAGCTCCAATGTTCATAAATTCACGGTTAGCAAAACTTAGTTAACTTAAACAAATGTAACCAAGCCAACTTTAATAATTTTTATTTTTTGAATATCCGCTTAGTGTAAGGGACCTTCTTTGACAGGTGAAGGATCTTTAAGAATCACTGGGTCTGGCACAAGGAGATACCTGAAGGGTGTAATGATGTTGCCTTCATCCAGATTGGACTGGTTGCTGTCGTGACTGGAATCCCATCTCGTTATATTTTTGATCTTTCAACCCGTGAGGTCATGTCCTCTCACTCAGATGCCAGTCAAAGAATTGAATGTCTCCAATTCTCCCTAAATGGTTCCCCCCCTCCCCAAATTCTCCCCCGTGATTCAAGAGAAAATTTTATTCTGTTTCTGAGAAGCACACGTTATCTAAGGCTGCAAAGTTGATCGGTTATTCAAGTCAAACGAGAAATAACTCCTTTGGGAATGACCTTTGTAATAATAATGGCGTCATTTCAGTTTTGTTTGGTTATGGTTTCGTCGCTTATTTGAGCTTATTCCCACATGTTATTTTGGAAATATATAAATGAATATCAACTGTCACTATAGTTTGTACTATAAACTTTGTCAAAGTTGCCAAAATAGTAGTTCATTTGTAAACTTCCAGAAAGAGGAGCATTTGAAGCAGTTGTATGCCAAAACAGCCAGATTTTGTGTAGTGGGCGAATTTTTGAACTTACTGTAGTTTTTATTCAGCACTATTATTATACGATTATAATAATAATTTTCAGATATGAAGTTCGTAATTTATTTTAAATGTTAAATTTTCTAATTTAAACGTTAATAAATCAGGGTTTTGACTTGAGTCTTGATCTGGCAATATGTAAATTGATTTCCGAAATTCTCTTTTGTAACCTCTGAAATTAAGTGCAAAATAATGATTTAGGGGAATTATGCACTAGAGTTATTATTGCTGTTACTATTATTCAATAGTCACTCACCTCGTTATCGCTTTGAACGGAACACAATTTTTGGTGATATTCGCAACTGCAACTGGAGCAGAAATCCAAACCTCTGAGTAAAAATGAATTTGGATAATATTGAATATGCGTTTCAAATTTGCGAAAAATTGTATGAATCCAACCTCATCGAGTCATCTGAGTCTTCCATTTTCATTTGAAAAAGTTTATTCGCTAATTCCTAAATAATAAATTAATTTTATTTTTTATATACCGAAGCAATATATCTTTTAGCTCTCTTAATCGTATTGTTTAAGTGTGTATTGTATTATGTAAATATACCTTGCATTTGTTTTCACTCAGTTCAATTTCATTGCGAAATGTTTTGTTCATGTTCAAAAACTTAGCAAGTTTTTTTTCCAGGCTGTTAATCCTAAACAAGTGTAAGTTGTGTTAACAACATTTAAATAAAAGTAAAAAATAATATTTACTCTTCTGTTCTGGACTTTATGTTTTTTTCTAACTCTTCAACTTCCATTGACCGTGCCTTAATTACAGTTAGAAATAACAATGATTAACACACAACGTTTTAAAATGAGGATTAAAGAAGATTAAAGTATTGACTCATGATTCGATTTTAATCGATTTGAATGCAGGTTTGTTTAATGCTCACCATTCTCAAGTCACTTTCAAGAGTACCATCCCTGCGAATTAAGTTTTTTTACGAAATGTTGAATGGCGTTTAAGACCAAGTTCACAACTCACTTCTGTTTCTTTTTCATGCTGTGTACTTGTGCTTGCAACGAAACTGCAATTGTGCGCTGACTTTCACATCCCTCGAAATATATTTCGCCTGAATGATTGGAATGTTTCATTTTAATTCACGGAACTTGAAATTTCTTATGAAATCATTGGTATAACGCTTTAAGAGAAACATTAAAAGTTGTCGGTCGCAACTGAATGTTTGCAGGAATGTTCACCGAGTATGAAAGCGTCATTCAATCGTTTCAGATGCCACATAAATCCGATTTTTCGTTTCAAAAGGCTATTTGTTGCATTACGTGGAATTTATGGCAAATGAAAGAAAGCACATTTTAAAGCTTAAATTTTTTAGCATCAGATTCGAGCCGAACATTCTTGATTAGTTGCAATTTTTTTAAATTATTTTTATAAACCAATTATCAGCCAGTGAAATACCTACATGCTTTCGACAACAAACACGGTTCCTCGTTTCTTTCGTTGGGATTCTCCAGCATTTCAGCAGTGAACGTTGAAAACATTCCTAAACTCAAGAAAACTCAGCTTTTTAACTTTGTATAACGATAATCTTTTAATCTTTGCATTCGCGGACGATGGATTTGAGTTTGCCAAAGTTAAAAATCGCAGAAGTAATATAAATTTGCAAATCTTAACACTCAAAAAATAATATTACCTCGAGCTTTTCAAATTTGAAGAATTTATTTGTCTTAAATAAAATAAAAACAAACAAAAACAAAATTAATTTATTTTTAATATTAAAATTTATTTGTTATAGAAGTATATTCATGCATTCAAGTAATTTTAATTAGATAATGATGCTAAGTGTATTTATTATGCAGCACATTAATCCACGTTAACGCGCGATTTTTTTAGATTTATTATTAAAATAATTAATGCAACGATTAACTCGTTAAATTTGTATACTTTTTAATAAATTATTTTATTAATTTGTAATTTCTAAAGTATTTTCAACTGTTTTTTCTTATAACTCTTTGTGCATTATTGTGTACAAAGACCGAACGTACTACGTATTACGCTGAAAAACACTCGTTGGACACAACGATAACGATAACGATACAGAGTTTGATTAGAGTGGCGTATGTTGAACAGAACTTCAATGTAGAAGGAAGCTATCTTTGAAGAGGAAGGTTTTGAGGGCGGAGTGAAATCCGGCTGGATCAGTGTTGGTAATCGAGGGGGGAGTCTATTCCAGATCTGTGGATCGACAACATCCAGTGTCGCACGTCGGGCAGATGATTTGACGAGGGAGCCCCTGGTTGCTGATCTGAGCCCGCGCCTAGAATAATAAGCGCCAGGAATAAGAACAGTGCGAGTGTATGGCAGGTATGGCGGTGCATGACCCAGGAGAGACTTGAAAACGAGTGAAGAGATTTTGTAGTCAATTCTCTGGCAAATGCATAGCCAGTGGAGGTCATGGAGAAGAGGAGTGACGTCATGTTTTCTTTTGTTGATTATGATTTTAGCATTTGCGTTGATGACACGCTGAAGTTACTCGAGGCGGTAGGCAGGTAGACCGACCAGAGTTGAATTGCTGTAATCAATCTTTGATAGGATAAAAGATGTAATAAGAAGCTTCCGCACATCAAGTGAGAGTGGAGCGGCGATGCTACGAATTTCCCTTGCATATCAGAAACGAGTTGTTTTGTTGATGTGAGTGGTAGTGGAACAATCTGAGTCTGGCCAGATCCCAAGGATGCGGACAGATTGTACTGGCTGGATCAGATCGGAGCAGATGACGACCGGTTTGGAAGAGAGTTCTGCTGCACGTCGACCGGAGGAGCCACATCACCTCAGTTTTGCTGGCGTTAAATTGGAGACGACTGCTGAACATCCAGGAGAGAACACAGTTCGAAATCCTGACAGAAAGGCATTCAGTTTGGTCTGCCTGGCAGTGACCGTAGACCTGCGTATCATCAGCATACATGTGGCATTGGAGTCCATGTGCCCGAATGACGCTCTCAAGTCTTCAGCCGTGTACATCGTGAAAAGGAGTGGGCCCAGAACGGAGCCTTGGGGCACTCCGCCTGTAATAGAGGTAGAGGACGATGCTAGTTCACCATAATCAACAGAGAAGGAACGATCGGATAGGTGCGACCGAAACCATGCAAGGGCACAGCACATGAAGCCGAACGACGTTTCTAGCCGTCCTAGAAGAATGTCATGATCGATAGTGTCAGAAGCTGCGGATAAGTCGAGAACAAGCAGCGACATCTGACCGGCACCAGCGGCGCTTAAAAGATCCGACGACACTCGTAGAACAGCAGTTTCGGTAGAATGATGTTGACGATAGGCGGACTGATGTTCAGGAAGATGGTTGTGACGATTTAGATGACCCATAACCCTGCCGAGCACGAGACGTCCCAGAAGCTTTGAGAAGACAGAAAGTAGAGATGGGTCGGTAGGAACAAACATCGGAAGGATCGATGGTAGATTTCTTGATTAGAGGAGTGACGGAACATGATTTGAAGACTATTGGTACTTTACCGAGGAGGATTGACTTGTTGAAAATCTTCGCGAGAATAGGTGCTATGAGTTTTCTGTAGACTCTCTGGTGAGCCCGCCACTCCACAAGTATCTGCATCACCTGCTGCAACAAAAGCTTTAGCTCATTATAGAGCAGGACCAGAAATTGACAAATATTTGTATCCATTGGAATGGTGGCGGACAAGTTAGCCTTCAAATACTTAGCTTCACCATCTGACATGACTGTGTCATGTCAACGGTTATTTTCCATTTCTAGACATGTTGTGAATAAGAAACTTGCTTCTGTCTCCAGACAACTTCAACAGACCAGGGTTTCTTTCAGACAATGTGATTCAGGGGACATTTCAGAATTTTGGGATGGGGCAAGTTTTTTGGTGCCAAATATCAATTTGAAATCAAATAATTTGTCAGTTCAATAAAAGAATGTTAACTATCAACGTTATACAAACATCAATCACAAGCTAAAATAAAAAGAATTGATGAAAAATGAAATTTCCAAAGAAATCTTATTCGCCGAGGTTCTTTCAAAGCATATAAATCTACTACTCTTTCTTTAGAAAAGCACTTTTTTTTATATTTTTTTACATTTTATTTTCTAACAAATGAATAATATCCTTTATTTGAAAGTTGCCACCGATTCAATCAAGTCATCTTGTTTTTAATGTTGCTTCAATTCCTCGTTGTTTGCCTCGCTAATTTGCTTACAACAGTTTCCAATCTCCGAAGCTCAGACTGCAGAACCTTCAAATTAATAAAGAATTAAAGTGAGCAATTATTAATTTTAATATTATAATTTATTGGTTATTTTTATTTATCGACACCCTCCCCTCTAAGAAACCTATAGAAATTATCGATGACAAAATTCATCACAAACCTCATTTTTCTTAATAAGTTCCCGAAGTTCAGTTCCGACTTTTTCCTCACATGCGCAACTACTGGCTGTTACGTCCAATCTAAGAGAGTACAAAATGTGTATAATATTTATAGCTTGGGTCTTTAATTGTAAGTTATTTTGAATGTCAATTAACAGTCACATTCTAGTTTATACGCTGAAATAACAACCTCCTTTCATGCTCATGCTGCAGCTTTCTTTTGAGTTCCTGAAGAAATTACAAAGATTCAATTTATTTTTATCTTTAAAACTTCTCATCAAATTTTATTCAAGAATTTAAAAAATTACCATTTCATTTTTCGTGAGCTCGTTGTGCTTCGTATGAAGCTCATTGTTTGATGATTCCAGTGAAACTAATTGTCCCGATAAATCTTCAACTCTAAACAGTGATGATGATGATGATGAAATGGAGAAGAAATTCTAAATGAACTGATTCACTTGACTCACCTTCCGTCAAGTATTTTCATTTCATCGCGCAGTCCATCGAGCTTCTTTGCGAGCTTTTTGAAAGCAAGAATAAGGGATAACAATTGTAAGAAAATAACGAATGATAATATGATAAGAACAATGGTAATAAAAACAATAAAGGTTATAGTTGGAGGTTGTCATAATTTATTAAATCATAATTTAAGATGTTTGACTAACCGGAGTCTTCACTTTAATTGTTTCTCTATCGAAGTAAAAACGGCTTTAATTTTTCAAATTTTAAACAAATAATTTAAGTACCTACTTTTCCTTTGATTTCAAAGTTTCTAATTGCGATTCTAAGCTCTCTGCCACCGATTGATAATGCTGATATTTGTTGAAGTTAGTGAAACCTGCGAAGATTTGTTTTTGGAAACTATTGAACAGTTGAAAGCTTACAACTAATAAAAAATAGCAATAAATGTTATATTTGCATTTTGCTGGTACGAATATCAAGTATTATTATATTGAGTATATTTATAAAATGTCATAAGCATCAGGGAGCTTTGTGTTTGTGCAAGCTTCGGTGATGAACACGACACGGTTCAAAAAAAGTTATTAAGGCTAAGCCAATGTCAGCAACTTCATTTGCAGTTCTAAAGGTTGCTTATTCAGTGAAGGAATGTTGTGCAAATGAGGCGTACATGTAGTAACAGCGTCTCGCATTTGAGAATCTCTTTCATCCCTCTCCTGAAGCTCCTTCACGATTTTCCCTTTCCATAAATGAGTCATTGCGCGAAATAAGTATTATAAAGTTATTTTACGGATTTTAATGTGTTATTTATCAAAAGCACCGATCGACATCAAAGCTTGATCAAAGAATTAGATATTCAATGCGATATGCATAAAATTTATAAAAATAAAGTTATAAAATTTAAAAAATTAATTATCGCTAGACTAAAACAGCGTTTCACTTTTAAAATTAATCAAAACTAAAATTGTGAGCTAGACTTTTAACTTTGACGCATTTTACGGCGAAAAAATGCGCAACCTATTGTAACTTTGGTTATTTCTCAGATTTGTGCCGCTCGTTTGCCGTTCTCCACAATTTGCTTAAATCGGTGATAATCTTTAGTTGGTAACCACCTCTCTTTTGGCCTAATAAGATGGGGTGTTAAACCATTTAAGAAGAATGTTGGCCAAGTGACGGGCAAAACCAATTCACAGTCTGGCACCAAAAGGTGCCACCAGTACTCCTAATCCTACCCCTGAAAACTGACGAAATTTCGCCCTCCATGAGATGACTTTTGCCCATCACTTTTCCAGTAAAGTACCACTTACGAAGTCAGAAAGATAATAAGCGACACGAGTTGAAAGTTTTTATTCCTCTGAGCAAGGTGATTGGCACCTGCAATTAACCTCAACAAACACCGTAACCATGAAAATATGCATAAGTATGGCAGAAATTGAAGGTAGGCAAACAAGTGGATCCTTAAATAATCCAGAGGCAAGACTTAAAATTGATGGACTACCCAAAAATGCTCAAAGTAGGAACTGGTAATATTAGGTCAATAAAATTACTGCATTCCTCACCATAGAGAAGCTTAAAGTTCTTAAACTCCAACATAGGGAGGCACCAAAAGCAGAATAGACAAATAGTAACAAACAACAAGTGTCAAAACAAACTTATGACCACCAGCAATTTGTAACAATAATACCGAATTAAATCTGCATCCCAAGAAAACACAACACATTACAAATCCACATTTGCATAAAATAAGTGGTAACTCAGAAGAGCAAACACTCATTGAATCCACATGAGCATGAGGAGGCCTGACTTCCGCCAAAAAACTTATTATGCTTTAAATGATATGAGTCAGGAAGAAATGGTGAGAAGAGTTCAAAATATATCACACACAAGTTTAAGGTCTGATTGAGCAATACTCCATAGCTAATACTAATCTTCTTTCATAATCCTTCTTTCAGACGTCTCCAAATAAATGACCTCGGAAACCTCGCCTTTTGCTCCGACAGACCACGAGCATGCCGAATCCACAAATCACTCGATCAATATCAATGAAGCCATTTCATTCACGCACGAATTGCTCAAGTCATACCATTTATTGTTGAAAGGCTCGTTGAAACAACACGTTGGAATTACACGACTGCTCGGTTGAGAATGTGGTGTCGGAACATTTTAACAGCTTTAAAACATGATCGAAATAAAATTCAACAAATGCAAGATGCATCAAACTTTCAAAAAGTTATCAGGTCAAACAATCAAGAAGGCGTCAAATTGATGTCCGATAATTGGGCAGAACATGTCGAGAGCGATCGATTGCTTCGACTCGATTTTAATAATAATAATAAGTCGGCAACATAAATCAACAATTATAGTAAATTAAGTAATGACTTTTTTGAAACATATGAAATTATTTAGAGAAAATTACAAATCAATGGATCAATTACAACGTCAGAATAATCAAAATCATCACCCATTTTTTAATCAAAATGAAAGTTTAAAAATAGGCTGAACGCAAAGAACTCGCGACGACGAAGAGTCACAATGCCAACTGCAAACTCAGGAACTCAGCTTTCCTTCGTTCATATTCATGAAGCCTCTGCCTTGCAAAGTCAACAAAATCATACTCGATGTTAGAATATTGAGACTGTATAATGCCCCAAAGACTCCAAAATACATGAGATGCCTGAAATAAGGCATTTGTTCAAAATGTTAATAATTCAAATTATTTTCAACAGATTGTTTCTACCATGTTACTTCTAAAGTATGGCATAATTTTCTAACACAGTATTTCAAAAGGCATGGTTCACTTGATAAGTGGTTCAAAAAATAAAATTTTATTTCAGTAGATCCTCTGATGAATTGTTTACCAATTACCATCTAACATCTGCTCATGACATGCTTGTTTGTAGTGATAATGATTTTTCTTATCTTGACATTTATAAAAGCAAGAATTTCAGTGACTTTAAATTTAAGCAACAAACAAATGTTGTCACCTTTCACTCTTTCACCCAAACATCATGTTTTTAATAAAAATCTCAAAAGTTACCCAACAGGAATGTTACATTACTTGAGCAAAACTTAGCAAAAAACTTAACAAAACTGCAGCTAAAATGAAATATGAAAATTAACATGCCAGAGAAAACTTGTTGGCCTGCGTGTACAGCAGATCCACGTCGGATTGACTGACTTCTGTTTTTCCTCGCTGTTCGTAAAGGATGGTCAGAAACATTCTCAGCCACTTCATCTGATATTCTTTTGACGGATACAAATCGTAATCAATGTCCGTCATCCCTGGAATCAAAAGATGCCTTTCTTAATGCATGTTCTTGTTTATTGCTCCACAAGCAAGGTTCAGCAATATATCGATATTGAAATAATTATGTTAAATAAGTGTCAGTTAATAGCACACTTGGGCATCCCTCACCTGCAAATTCACAAAAGTAATTTCCAATGTCAAAGGCCTGATAATTTGGCTGTGCATATTCATAATCAATGAATGTCACCTTATCTGCAAAAGAATTTGATAGAGTCTAAACCACAAAAGACGAATATGGACATAAAAGATGACTAACTGTGAGACTTCTCGTAAATAATATTTTTTGGGAGCAAATCGTTATGGCAGAAAACAATCGGAGAATCACAAGCTGTCAACTCCTTTTCCAACAAATCCACCTCGAGTCTCAAACTCTGTCTCGTCCACTTGCCATCCAATCTGGAAATTCAAACCTTAGAAATCTAAGCTCCACAGGTGATGCAAATTAATTGAGTGGCAGTTTTTATTGATGAAAGGGAAGGCCGTTTAATGTTAAGATTCCTCATTAAGAATTTACTTGAATGTCATTGGGACATGGTCGAGCCACTTCCTCATGGAAGGAAAGAGTCCCGGAGCTTTCTGGAAGATGGTTTTGCATCCGAGGAGATTTTGAACCTTCTCAATGTCAATAGAATGGAATCGTATCATTTCTTTCATGACCAACCTGGGTTTCAAAAAGGAATGAATTCATTCAAAGTAACAGAAATCATAATTAGAGCATGAAAATGTAGTTCATATCACCTTAATATTTATTAAAAGTTTATTTAATTACCCAAACTTATTAATAATATGCAGTAGGAGAAAATATGCAAGCATTCCAGCAAATGCATAGAACTCACAATCTTCAATTACGCACTTTGTGTCCTCAATGAGGCCAAACCATTTGTGCCACATCAAATTTTCATGTCCGTCGTAGTTCAGCTCATCCTCTCAAAGCTCGATTACTACAATTCGATTCTGGTCAATGCCAGTTGCTGGAATCTCAACTCCCTTCAAGACGTGAACACAGCGGCGAGGCTCATTAATGGTAGAAGGTCTTCTGACCACATCACTCCTCTCCTCATGGACCCACACTAGCTTAGAATTCCGGACAAAATCACCTTCAAAATTGTGCTTATAGTCTACAGAGCCGCCACAGGCAGCGCTCCTCAATACCTCACTGAACATTTGACAAGCACATCTGCTATCTCCGGTCCTCCAGCAATAGGACTCTTGTTGTTCCTAGGTCCCGCACAGTCAGGCAGGGAGACCATTCATTCCATGTCTGCGGACCCAGGATATGGAATTCTCTTCCAACCAAAGTCCGTCTTGCACAGCAATAGAACTTTTTAAACTTTTTTTTTCTTGCAACATTTATTTTTACTCCGCTCATTCAATGGAAGAACTGAATTGTTGGCTATGTTTGTTATAGTGTCTTCACATCCCTTTTGGATAATTAATTGTAAATGTAAATGCACAAAACATGTGGTTACAAATCTGTGCACTTAATTCATTAAAGAGCTTCTGATTTTCACATGACAAATTTCATGACTAAGATCAGATATGCAAATTAAAGTAAAGATTGCAAATTAAGACATGCAAAAGCACCTCTGAACATCGAAGTCATACAAGGTATCCTGATCGAGAGTAGTGCCGGGCGCATAGCCGTACACGAGACCATTTTGGAAGCTGCAGTGCAGAGGAGGTGAAAGTCCCAAGTTGTGGAGAACGAACATGCTCAGCTTCTCCTGGTTTCTGTCTATTACTAAGCCAGAACCCTTTCCATAAACTCTCACCAAGGTAACATCTGTTCCGTTATCATCTTCTTTAAAACACGCCACCAGCTTATTGGTGCATCCATCTTTAAAAAGCTGCCAATTGTTGATTTTGGTTATCAGAAATTAAATTTGAATTATTCTTGATCTTGGCAACATTTCAAATTCAACTCACCTTGCAAGAAATATCAATTAAATTCCAGTCAGTCTTAATTTGACAAACAACTTTTTTAGCTTCTTCAAAAATTCTTTCGTCATCATTCACAGATACATCGAGAAATGGCACATCGTAGATACTCATGTTTCAGCTTTTCAAAGTCGTATCTAAAGGAAATTGAGGCAATAAAATTGTTTGCACTTTCTAACTGAATAAAAGTTAATCGGTTGATCGAGTAATTCATTATCAAATGTATCAGTGACTTATAAATATTCGGTAAGAGTCAGCCTTAAATGTACCTCTGCAAACATGTTGAATATAAGGCACAACAGACAAAACAAATCTCAAGGCAATGCAAACACCCAATGGAAAACAGATCATAATCTACACTGCCAGAATAAACAACTAATGATTTTTTTAAATAAGGATTTTTAAATAAATTACCAAGAAGGTTAAAGTTTAAATTAGTAAGAATAATTAGCCAATGAATAGTGGATTATCATCATATAAACCTCAGCATCACATAAAAAATAATTGCATATTGCAAACATCAGATGGTAGTCACAATTAATACATAAACTACATGAATAGGATCAACAGTTTTGAATCAATCGATGAATTTAGAAGATATATCATGCTCACATATATCATTATAGAATTGATTGCAAAAAAAGCATTGAATAATTTTAAACCAAGAACTGGTAAAATCAGATGTGAAACTACTAAGAATTTCTTCTGAGTCGTTAGATCATGGAACTCTGCCTGCCGATATTGTAAATTCGTCATCTGTTTCTCACTTTGACTCAGCTATTCGTGAACTTAGCTTAAATCAATATCTCACCTACAAATAATTTCCTTTTTGTGTCCACAAACGAATATTTCTTTCTTTTTTTTGAGCTACGAGGGCTTAGTTTAGTTTTTTTGCTGCCATTGATGCTTTCGCTCAATTTTGTGCATTTCTGTTTTCTTATGTTCACTTGGTCATGTAAGAGGTCGAATGACCCTTTGACCAAAGTTGATAATAAATGAATAACATTGATTTTCAAAATTTATGTGTTTTAATAGCACAACCTTTATGTTAACAAATTAAACATCCATAATCATGGCGAATGGGTCGATAATTGTATTGAGTGGGTCAATCATAAGTCCAAAGAAATGTGATGAACCCATTATAATTTGCAAGAAAATACTAGCATGACATAATGTGGCAGAAAATCTGTCATAGATGATATTGAATTCCCAAATAGAAATAACTCAAGCAATATAATAATAATAATAACAGGTCATTTTGAACAAATTGTAATCTCTTGCTTTAATGATAAACCTTCTTATTTATTAATTAGATGGATTTGTAGCAGTGACACTCAAAAGGTCTATATAAACCATGCTTGTTTAGCAAAAAGTCATGCAATTTCTTTTAGTTCTGGCAGCACTAATCAACCAAAAAGTTAAGCAAGAGAAAGTCAATAAAACTAACTTTGGAAAAACACTTTTAGAAAAAGAGTTAAAATATTTCGAAATCAGCCTAAGCACAAAAAAGCTACTAATCCGCGGGTTAAGCAAACTGAATCAATTCAAGATGATCTTAAGAAGCCAAGATTTAATGAAGTTGAACCACGAAAATTGAAATTATTCCGCTGCCTACCGATACGAAAAGTAAACGTCAAACTCATGGTCTGATCCACATGGATCACAACACAGCTTATGCTTAAAATTGCTTATATTCAATACTACTATTTTATACATGTTTAAAAACCCAGTGATATATTATAAAAATTTATTTCAATGAATATTAATTTGTAAAGAAGTCTTTAGTTCATCAGCCTAACAAAACAAATTTATGAGTTGAATGATAAAAAAACATTTTTAATTAATGGTAAATGCTTGACAAACGCTACACTATCACTGAAGCAATGCAACAGTTTCTAGATGAAACGTTTTGGATATTGGGGAATATTTTTAAAATCTTCAAAAGTTTTTCTAAACAAATGCTTTTTTAAATAAAAGAAAACCGAGTGAAAAGTTTTAAACTACACATGAAATCAGAGTTTTGTTTTGTTTCGCTTCATATCATCATCAATTGAACTGGTGTAGCTAAATAAATACACTAAAAATATCGCACATGATCAAACCGACAGAAACTTTTGTGCGTGGGATTTCTTACAAATTTCTTAGAAGTCGTCAGGAATGGGCACGCTGCAAAGACCAAAGCAATCAGATAAAAATCCCAGTAGTGTTGAAAATCCATGTGATAATTCAATGAAGATAGATATTCCAGAAGTGGAGATCAAACAGAAAGCACCAAATGAATATCAGCTTTCGATTCTGTGTGTGGACCTATCTAAAACGTCTCCATATATACAATTTCTCTCGTGTTGTTTATGTATATTTATATTCTATTTGATATATGGGTTTCTGCAGGTAATAGCTTTTTAAATAATACATTTGGTAGTTTTCATAAGCGAGAATTTATGTCTGTAGGAGTTGATATTTGCTTTGGAAGGGTTTAAAGCATTTGGATGGTATTTAACAATGGTTCAATTTTTACTATATTCAGTATTTGGTTACATTGAAGTCAGAGTCTCAAAGATCGGACCTCGAAAGTAAGACTGACAATAGCATGATCAGTTGAATTTTTGTTTGTTGAATGATTGATGTTACATTTTACAGAATGCCTCTCAAATATTACATTTTATTGTCATTTTTAACTGTTGGAACAATGGGATTTTCCAATGCATCTCTAGGATATCTTAATTACCCTACTCAAGTTATTTTTAAGTGCTGCAAGTTGATTCCTGTCCTTATTGGAGGGATAATATTACAAGGTTCGTTGTTAAAGCTTGTTATTTTTTACTTACTACTTGCATTAAAATTGATGTAAAACAAGATTTTTTTTATTAGTGGTGGGTATCAATTGTGGCAAAGTTAAATAAAGTTAAATTTATTTTAAAGTTCATTAATTTGTTATTTGAAATATCAGTAAATAAGCTGAAAGTGTTGTGTTCACAGCAAGTTGCTTCACCAGTCTTCCCTTTGATTAGGTGCTATATAAATGAAACTATTTCATATCAGTACATCAGATCATAAATTTCAGGAAAGACATTTTCCAACATAGATTGGGTGGCATGTTTTTGCATGTCATGTGGTTTAATCTTCTTTACTTTGGCAGATAGCATGGTACTGCCAAATTTCAACTTATATGGTAATATTTCATGGAAATAATACCGACACCTCTTACCAAATTTAGATGGTCAATGTTTCAGGTTTAATATTAATAAGCATCGCATTGTGCTTTGATGCTGCCATAGGAAATCTGCAAGAGAAGTTTATGAGGAGATCTCAAGCAGCCAATGCTGAAGTGGTTGGTAAAAGAAACACTCATAAAGTTTGAGCCTTTTAAAAAATACAAACCTTTAATAGGTCCTCTATTCCTATGCTGTGGGCTTCATGTACATCTTCATTGGGCAATTAGCATCACAACAATTGTCTGAAGGTTTTCTATTTTGTCTAGAAGTATGTATTTTGTTGAGGGGGAATGTTTCAATCTTTTATTAAATAATCAAACTGGAGGCTCTTAAAGGATTCTGATTTCGATGCCTAGCAAGTTTACAACATCTACCTTAAAACAGGATTGCTTAAGACAAGA
The DNA here is from genome assembly GCA_011800805.1 of Hirudo medicinalis. NCBI lineage: Eukaryota > Metazoa > Annelida > Clitellata > Hirudinida > Hirudinidae > Hirudo > Hirudo medicinalis. The sequence goes on from MPNW01000056.1 coordinate 241,444, forward strand.
GTCTAAAGATACATTTTAAAATTGGAAATGTCATTTTCAGAATCCAAGAGTTTATGTTTACATTTTCTTTTTCTCATTCTCTGGTTATTTGGGTGTCAATGTTGTACTCAGCTTGGTTCAAATGCATGGAGCATTGATTGCTGTAACAGGTTCAACCTTTGAAGGACTCACTTTATCAAACTCTTCCAATTTCTGTGAATTGTATATTATTTAATTCCAGTTACAACATTTAGGAAAGCTTTGACTATTGTGTTGTCCTTCACAATATTTTCAAAGCCTTTTACATTCCAGTTAGTGGTTTTTAATGTAGTCAAATTCTGAAAATATATTTAAAACTCATGCTTTTGGTTTTAGATATCTATGGTCAGGTTTGATTGTTTTGCTTGGCATCTACCTCAACATTTACAGCAAAAACAAAGCTTCCTGGGATGAAAAGATATTCTCAAAACTCAAATCCTGCCTTCCAGGTGCAAGGAAAAAGCTCATTAGCATACAAAACTTCAACATTGTTTAGGCCATTACATTGCTTGAACCAATCGGCTCAATTCCTTCAAATAGTTTTTTGTGAAGTTTGAAATACATTTTAGTTTAGAGTGAATCCTGAAAGTTGACTTGATGTAGATAATTCCCCATATCACTAATTTTTGAATTGCTAGTGCCACTGCATTTCCATCAGTTTCTTTGAATAAATTTATACTTAAGTGACATTTTGCCCAGCTGTGGAAAAAAAAATTTAAATAAAAAGGCATACATCTATTGAGGTTGTGTTCTTGCATGCGATGTTCAAGGGATAGTTGCACTAGGCTCCGATGATAGGCTATAACATCTGGAACTACACATTCTAAATTATAAATCAAGCTATTAATAAAGTCAATGTCATTCTAATTTCATGTTGGGGTGGAACAGCTTTGACAAATACATGTTCTTTTCAAGATATGAAGCATTTAATGAAACAATTAGAATGGAACAATATATTTCAACAAATATACAATTGAATGTCTCAGATAAATTCCAAAGAATCATTAACAAAGGCACATGATATTTGCAAGTTAGGCATCTACCTCACAGTAGCAATCATTTTCCTTTAAAAACTGGAGAGCGTTTCTCGATGAAGGCTGACATCCCTTCCTTCCTGTCCTCTGTCGCAAATGTCTGGTGGAAAATTTTCTTCTCAAAATCCAGGCCTTCTGAAAGACCCACTTCATAAGACAAGTTAATAGCTTCTTTTGCCATAGCCACAACTAATGGAGAGTTTGATGCAATTTTCTCAGCTAATTTCAGAGCTTCATTGAGTAGATCGTTAGATGGACAGACTTTGCTCACAAGGCCTAGCTGAAGAGCCTCTTGTGCAGACAACCTGTTTCCAGAAAGAATAATCTCCATAGCCCTTGACTTTCCCAGGGCTTTGGTAAGTCTTTGAGTGCCACCAGCACCAGGTATTGTTCCCAAAATGATTTCAGGCTGGCCAAACTGAGCTTTATCACTTGCATAAATTATATCACACATCATAGCCAGTTCGCACCCCCCACCCAATGCATATCCATCCACTGCAGCGATAATAGGTTTTCGGAAAGATGTGATTCTTGACCAGTGACCAAGGAATTGTGTCTTATGAACTACTTCGAAATTTAGATCTTGCATCTCCTTTATGTCTGCACCAGCTGCAAAAGCTTTTTCGTTGCCGGTCAGCACCAAGCAATTGACTTTATCGTTGGTTTCGAACTCATCTAAAGTCGTGTTGAGTTCCTTCATAAGCTCATCGCATAACGCATTCAATGCCTTTGGGCGATTGAGAGTGATCAGACCAACATTCATCTTGTCTCCTTTTAATTCAACCTTAATATTCTTCAAGTTTTGACTGGCAGATGCCAGGGCCCGCACCTGCGCAAAGACTCTGAGGCCACCGGATCCCAACCCGAATTTTGAAACAAGACGATACATCTCAAGTCACAGCACGATACGTAAATCCTTCGTCCAGTTAGTTAATCAGTGTATCAGTTGTAAAATACTATGTTTAAGGGAATTGTCTTAAAGCAAAGCAATTATATTTTATTTAGCTTAATATACAATATATTTTTTATTATTTAGTTGGCATTTAACATGGTCATGATCGAAGGTTAAGCATTTTAAAGCTAAATATGTTGTTAGTAAAATTTCAAATCTAATGATTCGGTAAGTTATTTACAAATGATTCCAAGCTTTTTTGAAATTAAATTTTCTCCAATGTTTAAAACAAAGGCCCTTTATCTCATTAATGCTACGAAATCTTCCGTGTTAACCTTTACTCTCAAAATGACCTATCAACCGAGCCATTTTATCTGAAAAGTTTGATTCTGTAATTTAAGTAATTTTGTTTTGGGGGTGAAGAGAGATATTCTTCAAAAGTTTCCTGAGATTACTTGGCGACATTTTTTACTTGTCAATTTCGCAAGTCAACTCAAAGTTCACTTATAATAAATTTTTAATTATTTAACTGCAGTCACTAGCCTGATGCTTTTTTCTTTCGGCTTGACCCCACCCTTGCGGAAATCCGCAATTTGTCATCAATTTTCTGACACATTTGTGCGGTCTTCCACATTGTCTTAAACGCAAAAGTACACTTTGGACTTTGTGCGGACGTCTTTTATGGAGGATCCCAAAAGAAGCATCTCAATGTTACGATGCCGCATTAACAGACGGAAGCAAGAAATTCTAGAAAAGCTTTAAAACATCCAATGTAACAATGCAAAGCCTTTATTACAAGTAATAAATGAAAAAAATGCGCCAATCTTTTCAAAAAGGCCTGGTATTAAAGGTCGTTACGACTCATAATGTGATGTTTGAATCGTTATACACACATTCACACAAGATGGTGTCAAGACTCTGAATAAAGTAAGTTACTGAATATAAACGGAGAAAATGAAACGAATCGCCATTTAATTAAAGACATGCAATTCATGTCCGAAAGAGATTTCTAAAATGGGTTAAGAGAAACTAATTTCATTTCCAGCCAAAGAATTCCTTATGGCGCAATACCTTGCGATAGCTTTCAATCCTACAAGCAAGTACCAATTAGCATTGTAAATAAATATTTTATAATATAGGCGGTCGTTACAAACACAAAAATCCAGAGTAGGACAGTCAGAAGTAAAGAAGAAGAAATATGAAGCTCTGCATGACCAAGTTGCTTACATTGTACAGGGTTACTAAGAAGAGCAAGAACACGAAAAAACATCGTTTTTTGAGGCGGGTGGCTAATTTACAATAATTTGATTTTATCTTGCAAGGGTTTACGTAATTTTAATATTAATCATGTCACTTGCCTGTTTACCCTGTTTTAATTTCACATACTTTTATAATATGTTGTAATTAACGACGGTCTCAATATATGCTGAATTTATTGTTGGATTTATTCAGTTCACAAATGGGTAGTATTACTTGGGCCCTATGTAATTTGGTAATGGAAAGGCAGAACGTAAAGATCGTGATTGTAAAATTTAAATATTTTAAAATCCTGTATTTTCTTCCAGGGTTTTCAATGGCAGTTCCTGGGTAATTGTTGAAAGGCATTTCCCGAAAGAAGTTCCACTTGAATGTCTTAAGATTAACTCTGGTCGGCCCGAGGTCCTCGTGTAGCACTTTGTCATTAGCACTCATCTGCATGATGTTATGATCACTGCCAAGGACCATCCAAGTTGTTTGGGTCACCCAGTTTAGAAAGGCCAGCGAGATGTCAATGGGAGACAAGCTGCCATTCGTCGGAAGATGTGTCTCCTCGTCTATGTTTAAAAGATACAAGGTTCAGAGCTGATGTCAAGTTTTCCATTATTTTACGAACAGTCGAGCTCCGAATGTGGGAGAATGAGCGTTCATGACCTCGCAGATGATGGCGTCTTGGTGGCTTAGTATCTTTTCCAGTTCCTCTCTGGAAAAGGATATTCCGGGTGGCACATAGAAATGTATAGTCTTAAGCCTCCTTAATCTCGTGATAACAGTGGTCGATAGACACTGCGGGTCCTGAGATGTAATGGCAGAACAGTAAGCCAGGTCTTCCAGGTCAGAAAATCACCACATGCTATGTCGTCCTCTGAAATCTTTCAATTTGATATCAATTTTGAACGTATACCTGCTTACGAGTTCACCGGTTTTTTGGCGGGTGCCCTGGCAGCTCCACTGAATAATGTTTATGTCATTATTCATGCTGGATGGTTTGGGAAGCAAGGCTTTGTTGGGGATCTTGTCCGCTTCTGAGATGTGGTCTTTGCTCATGCATTCAAATGCGATCAAGCGGACATGCGAGAGCACATCCTGGAACTAATCTTCGTTCCGGCCTTGGAACCTATGGTTTATCTGTTGGGAAATTCTAGTTATTAAGGACTAATGTCCTGCGATGAAGACTGCAGAGACGCACGTTTGTGCACCAGCTGGATTTTCCCTAGGTTCAGCGTTAACGGGCTTCTTAGCCTCACTCTTCTTATTGCGCTTACGCTTATTCTTAATACCCTTAGCTGGTTCTTGCTTTGAGGCTTTTGCATTATTGTCTAGGGATGCGCCAGGCATTATCTCCGAAACAGCGGGAGCCGGGTTCAGCGTCTCGGTTTCGGTCTTGATAAAGTCCTTTTATTGGGTTTCTTTCGAAACCTTAGCCACCGAAGAGGAGGGTGTGACTCCTGCGCTTCCTCTTTTGAGCCATTTGAAAACCCTCATTCACTTCAGCAACTTCAGCAGTATCCATGGTTTGATTAACTCCAGAACTCATCGAAAAAATTCAAATCAAATCCTGCCTTCCTTGAAAAAGTCCTAAAATTGCCTTAACTCCATTCAATTACACAATAGTAGTATTTTATTAATGTCATCAGCATAACTTGATGAATAGGACAAAATTCAATTACTGTATAACGACTTGTTTTTTTTTATAACTTTTTTCGTAAAAAATAAAGACAGTTTAGGAAACCGTTTTTAATTTTTGATTTTAGGAGTTTGAGGTTTTTTTTTGATTGTTGGATATTGTAAACATTGCCCTGTGTTTCATGGTCGGGTGTTTGTCGGTGTTAACGTCTGCTCGGTGTTGGAAAAGTGATTACCATGGCTAATATACCTAACAGAACAGCTCCTCCCAAACCCGTTCCTAAACCTGGTAAATTGAAATTGCTTTCCGAAGAAAAATTACTTCCTGGTTGATTCCGTCACTTGTTACAGGAAGCACGCTTTTGGGATATTTCCATAAAATGCTTTAAAATGCGTCCTTTTTTCTTACTCACTTTCTTCAAATGAACCTTTAAGCTAAATTAGCCATCAATTTCTGAATGTCAAAATTATATTGTGTAATTATATTCCCATTTCATTATTCACAGGTCAAGTGAAAGTTGTGAGGGCTTTATATAAATATGATGCACAACAGGTGTTATTACTTAAATTGTTGATCAGTATGTTATCATTTTTTGACTGTAATATAATCTACTTAGGCAGATGAACTGTCATTTGATGAGGGTGACTTGCTTTACATATTGGACATGTCAGATCAGAATTGGTGGAAAGCCAGATGTGGCAATGTTTCAGGCCTCATTCCAAGCAATTATGGTGTTGATATTGTCATTTAAATGATGTCACAATGTTTTGAATGCATTGAGCAAAACATTTATAAACTAAAGTTTGACTTTAAAATGTATGTCTACCATTTACTTAAAATTTTTACTAAATTATAGTAATATTGTCATAACTTACACTAAATATTAATATTTAAGTCCAAGAAAGCATGGAGGCTGTAACTAATCCCTTACACGAAGCAGCAAAAAGGGGAAACCAGGATTTCCTAACTGAATGTTTAAGAAATAGAGTAAGATTTAATTATTAATTAAGGCTCTCAAAGTTCTTCACATAGTTTTACTCCTAAATTGATTTAGCTTAATAGAATTCTACTCACTAATTTGTCTAAAGGTTTCAGTTAATGGCCTTGACAAAGCTGGTTCAACTCCACTTCATTGGGCATGTCACGGAGGCCACATCGATTGTGTCAAGATGTTGCTTAGCGAGAACACTTGTCAAATAAATGTCCAGGTGACTTATTTCTATTTTCTTATTTCTTGCATTCTTAAACACATCAGGCCCATTTTATAAGATTCTCAATTTCCTATTACTTGTGTTAACTTAAGTTACAGCAATTAAATTTTTGCTAAATGGAGTTAATTTTGCACTTTTTCTCATGAGAAGAAACAAAAAAACTGCAGTAAGCACTGCCTAAGGACATTTTTTTCAAGAATGTATTTTTTTGTAATACAATGTGACCATAAATTAAAGTGCTAGATTATGAACCTATGAAACTTTAATAAAAGCATGCCTGAGGTGGCTCCAAAACTTGCCAATAAGAACTTTTTTAAATTAAAAAAATGCATTTTTATGACAAAAAAATTTGCATGAAAAAGTATCTTTGAATTTGTGCTTATGCTAGATTTAAAACTTCCTGTTTCACATGTGTTTAAGCTGTTAAGTGTTTAATTTTTGATCAGTTTTTGGAAGGTTGTTAGCTATGGATTCTCAGAAAAGACCGATTGCCATTGGAAAAGAAAATTGACATAATTTCCAGTTATGAATGAACTAATTCTGTCTCAAAACTTAAAAAGACTTCAAAGTTAGCCAACATCAGATATCAAAATCATTGCGAGGAAAGACGATATTAAAAAGCAATAATACAGAGATTGATTAGAGTGGCTTTTGTTCAACAGAACTTCAAGACCACAAATGGGAAAATTGAGGAAGAAATGAAAGCAAACAAGTAAAAGAGAGACAATGTCAGTTAGCGAAATTAACTGAAAAGCATTTGAATGATTCTGCTTAGCAAGATCCAAGAATCTATCAGCAACAGATCCATTGCTGAAAGAGCACTCTAATGTTTGCAAAGGAGTTGAGGCACCACAATTTATATCTGTTCTTCCTCCAGATTTTTCAGGAATTTGTTGCATTGGATAAATGATGTGAAATCGCATGCGACAATGAAGTTGAACATGAAGAAAGCACTGTCAAGCCTGACCTTACAGCTGCAATCATTCCCCAACAAGAGCCTGGAATAAGACATCTGAGCTCTTATTCTGTGCTAATTCAACACCTTCCTTAGATAATATCATTTGAATTATCCAGGATACAGGACAAGATCTGGAAGACTAGGTTGAGACACAGGAAGGACCAAACAAACTCGTTCCAAAACTATTTTAATAAATTATAATAACTGTGCAATTACTTATTATATCTTGTCTACAAATGTGTTGGACTTGCCTTCTATTTATCATTTTGTATGGGTTTACTATTTCCTTTGGTTTAAACCATGATATATGGCAAAACCATTTCTGCTGCAAAGTTAAATCCCAATTCGCAGTTTTTACTGTATTTGTTATTATTTTGGCAATACATACAAAATTAAAATTAATCTAATTTTAAGAACAAACTCGGAGATACTCCATTACATTGTGCTGCATGGAAAGGCTACCCAGAAATTGTTGAGCTCCTTCTTGAGAAGGGTATGTTACAAACTTTATTTTAATTTTACAAAAGAAAGCACTATTTATTCCATCCCAATACATTTCTTGTCCTGAAGGTGCCAGTACTGACCTAAGAAATACTGAGAACAAGCTCCCATTTGACCTTGCCAATGATCCACAGACTGCTTCCATGCTGCAATTATCAGGTATTCATCTCATCCTACTAACTAATATGAATGGCAAAGGCATTTTGAGCTTCAGCTGGATGTTATGTCTGCTATTCATTCTAAAACACTCTGTAGAATACTGAACTATTGTAAGAATTTGAATGGCTTGAGACCTTTGAAACAGCAATTTAAACTTCTAAAATGGTCAATTTACAACAACAAAAACAAATTTATGAATCTCCTCCAAATAAGTGCTTTCTATAAAGATTTCTATGTTGCTGGCTTCATTAGTTTGGTGTTTATTTTTTTTAGCTGGGCTCCCCAGGAATGATGATGAAGACTATGGGGATGAAGATTCCGATTAACTTCATGACGTTTGTGCGAATAGACACCGTTAAGTCAAGAATTTGTCATAATCAATGTGGCTTTAGTTAAAATAAAACAGTTTGATTAAAAAAATCAACAAAATTTGGAAAGTAGAAGTTTGACAAAGTAAGGAAGAAATTAGTTTTTCAATTCCACATAATTTGCTGGGAACAATCCTGTGTGCCCACGACAGGTTCCTCTCCACCATCCATCATCAATCTGTTGGAAGCATTTAAAAGGAATGTGTTGAAATGAATGTCGGTGCTGCAGAAAAAAGCACTCACAAATTCAATGTTTTCAATGACTTCTCCAGGGTCGAATGTGATTTCATCTTCATCGGCTGAAAGTGATTCGAATGCAACAGTTGAATCTCACAATGTAAGCAAAGTGGAATAAATTATTGTAATTGCTGATCACATAAATTCACCCAAGAAATGTGATGATTCACTGAATTATAAATTATTGCTTGTTTATATCATTATCAGCTAAATACATTATTTCAAAAGGATGTGGTAAAACAATCATGTCCAAAGGGATTCACATCCCATTAGGAAGTTCGTCTACATAAAAATTTATATTGAAAGAAGACTGGGTGCTAGATTGTAGAAATGATCAGCTATACAAAATCACTTATTATTATTATTAAATAAATCATTAAAATTGGTAATAAACCATATTAACCAGCTTGGTAATCATATAAAGCCACTGCTTCCTTGCTCGACTGTGTTGATTCTTTGTTATCATCCCACTCATCTTCTTCTGCCACCTCCTTACAATAGGAGAACATCAAAATTTATATTATCATACTAAATCCTACTCTGGATGCATAACAAAATGCAATTAATTGAATAAAAAATAAACATTGCCTACAATATACGAAATGGATTACAATAATAACCTCGGATGGTTCAATATCAGTTGCAGTTGAATACATGCCAGCACTTTCTTGTACTTTTCCTTGAACTTCCNTAATTGAATAAAAAATAAACATTGCCTACAATATACGAAATGGATTACAATAATAACCTCGGATGGTTCAATATCAGTTGCAGTTGAATACATGCCAGCACTTTCTTGTACTTTTCCTTGAACTTCCTTTAAGTCTTCGTCTCCTGTTATACCCTCGTGTTCTTCTACTCGTGAACTTTTGTTTGCATCAGGAGATTCTTGTGGAATGGCAGGAATGCTCTTTTCCTTCAACTTGATTGGTTGAGTAGCTTTCTGGAGCTTCTGACTGTTTTCAGAGGTTCTCATCTGTTCGAATTTTGAGGCAAGTGCTCTGGCTCCACTCACTCCTTCAAGAATATGTTTGGTGATTCAATTAATTTAATTCAGAATTGTAATTGTAAAGGCAACAGCACATATCACAAACCTTCAGAAGAATGTTCCTTGGCATCCTTCAAAGAAAATCAAGTAATTCAATACATTAACCATGTTCTCAACTTATTTTCAACTGACATGTAACAAAATGACAATTGTAATCTATATTTACTTTATCTTTTTTGGGAAGTTGAGATTGATGTAACTCCTGAGATGACTTCTCATCCCATCCTTTTGCACATTCATCCACCTTATCATTCTCCACACCATATTTTCCTCCAAATCCCTTACTGTAATCTTTCTGAGAGGGATGCTTTTCAACCTGAGTCTGCTCAGACCATCCTTTGGCGCTTTTATCTTGACGATCGGTTTGAAGACCATATTTTCCTCCAAATCCTTTGGAATAATCTGCATTTCAATTCAAATAGAAATAGTAAGAGTTATCTAAACTTGCAAATTAAACAAATGATACAACCTATCTGAGATTCATGCTTTTCTAAGCTTTCTTTATGATCCCAACCCAAGGCGGCTTTGTCCTTCCTATCAGTTTGAACTCCAAACTTACCTCCAAATCCTTTTGCACAATCCACCTGACTAGCATGTTGTGATAAAGGGGCTTTATAATTGTAGTCAACAGCAGACTAAAATTAGTTTAAAACAACATAATTGTTATTAATTGCTAGGACATTAAAATGGTCAAAAGTGAATAAAAACCTACTGAATCCTTTTTGTCTTCAACTCCAAAGTTGCCACCATATCCAAATGAAGCTTTGGGACCAGATTCATATTGCTTCTTCTTTAAATTTTTATCTTCAGACTGAACTTCTTCTCTTAATTTTCCAAGACTTCAAGAAAGGAAATATTCTATCATTTACTTGTCAAATTAAGATTTAAAATATAAAATTTTCCAATGGGTTTTTAGAAAATAATCATGACGATGACATATCAATTTGACATATATAATAACATAAGATTGTCACATTTTAACATATTAAAGTTATAACAAAAGCTTTTATTGTCCATTTTATTGAACTTTGATCAAATGCTTAAAAAAAAATCTTCATTTTAGTAAATTAATGGGACAAAGTCCACTTACCTAATAGATTCCTGATGACCAGATCCAGCAACAGTTTTTGCCCCCCATCTTTGTTCCTTCTCAGAAACATCATTCTGCAAATGACCTCATGCATTATACATTACATGCATCAAACCCTTTCAAATGTTAAATTCTTATAATCATTAATAATTAACTTATAATTAACATCTTTGTTATAAAAATTGTCAAAGCTTACAACAAAATTTGGATCCGTCTCCCAATCATCATCATCCCTTGCTGCCTTGGAACTAATTTTGTGACCAGCCGCTGCCTTCCACATGATTTTATCTAAAAACAAACAAGAATTTTATTAGACCACATTTACGACTGAATTCTAGCAAACTTCATAGTATGTATAAGTATGTCCAAAGTAAAACTCGCAGTGCTACTTATCATAGGAATCAATAATACAAACTAGTTGTGTCTCAAAAAATGAATAAATTTAACGTTTTCGTATAATAAATTTCAATAAAAATAATCAAATGCATCGCACCAAACTAAACCAGGAACTAAAAACTGAAGTTCTAGCTAGACCAGATGTAAACAGAGAACGAGACAAAAACCAGATAAAGGTATGAATCATATTTAAAGGAATAAATATTTTACTGGAAATACAAAGTACCATGGAGTTCAATTGAATTTTTTCAAACAAGAACATTGGCTTTATCATTAATATTTTTTAATTTACGTAACTTTGTTATCTTAATTGCTTCAAGACATCTACAACGCAGCTGCTAAAATCATAAACAAAATAGAAAACATGACCACGTCACTCCTCTTCTCCACTGGCTACGCATTTGCCAGAGAATTGACTACAAATCTTTTCACTCGTTTTCAAGTCTCTCCTGGACTATGCACCGCCACACCTGCCTTTCACTCGCACTGCACAAATTCCTGCTAGGCGCGGGCTCAGATCAGTAACAGGGGTTCCCTCGTCAAATCATCTGCCCGACGTGCGACACTGGATGGCAGTTCTATAGATGTTGTTGGCCCATAGATCTGGAATAGAATGTCCCCCTCGATTACGAACACTGATCCAGCCGGATTTCACTCCGCCCTTCCTCTTCAGAGAAAGAAGACTTCCCTACACATTAGTGGTCTTGAAGTTCTGTTGAACATATGCCACTCTAATCAAACTCTGTATCGTTATCGTTATCTGAAAGAACGTCACAAAATTTCAATCGCTTCAAAATGACAAATAAATATTTAAATACAAGCTTTTACTATCAAATACTTTGTTACATATTTTTAAATCAATTCATTATCAAATTACAAAGCATTGCTATTACAAAAGAAAAACTCCCTCCGCTAATGCAATTTTCTACCCTCTTATTTGTAACTTAAAATCCTGATATTTAAGTAGCACATGACATTTTCCCTGTCATCAGATTCAGGTTATCAGCAAGATGTTAACGCAATTTCCTCCTCCAATATGTGAATCCTATACACAAGCATCTTAAATTAACGCCGTTCAAGCGACCAGTCTCATGTTGATAACAGCAGTTGCCAACCCCGTTAGAAACGCAGATTCGAACACTCCATCAAGCCGTTCGGTTATCCCACTTTAAGTGCACCGCAGGTCATAAATTGGATGCCATTAACATACATAACATGAGTGAAACCTTCTCTCTCATGCTATGTCAGCTAACCACGAAATATGTAGTGTCAGGCCTCAGCCAGATCCATAGCACCAACGTAATCTCAAATGCAAGTTCAACAAATTCTCAACATCTATTTGGTAGAACTACATGAAACTCCAAATTGAAGTGACAATTCTTAGACACAACCAACAAAACAAAGCAGTAGAAATGATAAATGAACATCAAAAACACCAAGAATCTAATGTGATCATGATTGCACCAAAAGCACAAATTTTTGGATGGCATCCAACAATCTTTGGGCTGAATTGCAGTTCTCCAAAAGTCTGCATTTTTCATGCAACTTTAGCTGTCAAAAATAAATACAAATCCTTCTAAAACATGGATTGATTAAAATAATGCTACAAAATAAGCAATATAATTTTGTAATCCCCAAGAAATGTAGAAATACACAATAACAAATATAAAGAGTCAGGAAATGGATAATTTCACATGGAAACAAAGGTAAACTACAAAATGATAAACAGCAAGGAATTTATGAAATGCTGAAGCGCATGTCTTAAGTGAGTCGGACCACATACCACAAGAAGCTCCTTCAACTTTATTGTTTCCCTTTCCAATGCTTGTTTCCCTTCAACCAGTTCCTCAATTGTCTTTTTCAACCTCTTTTTTTCTTCCTCTTTTGCTGAAAATAATTGAGGTGGCCATGTTCAAAAATTAACTAAAATTTGTATATATTTACAAAGATAGTTATTTCACTCAACTTTTGTGACGACACTGAACAGAAAATAAATTTCCACACATTTGAATATTAAACATACCCGTTTTAAGCATGACATACGAGTGGATGAGGGCAAGATTGCTCGGCCAGTCGTTGATTTTCTTGTTATTTACCTATTCGGCCAAATAATCGATAAAGTAATCAATCAGTTAATCAGCCACACTTAAGATTTTTGTGATGCTTCAGATAGTTTAGATAAGTTTATTAAAGTTACTTTGTAATTCTGCCAGTTTATGAGAACTTTTACCTGACATTTTGGGCACAACCAGAAAGTAGAAGGAACAGATGTAAGTGGAGGACTTAGACATTGCAGATGGTAAGTGAGACTGCACTCATCACATATAATCAGTTCTCCACTTCTGTGACATATAGCACAATTTTCTTCTTGTCTATCCATCTAATTCAAACTATTAGTTTACTGGAAATATTTATTTTAAAATACACTTTATAATTGAAAATTATTATATTTACATTTTACAACTAAATAAAAATCATATAATGTCTAAATTTACCTCTGGTTCAAAATAACAGAACTGAGGATTGGCTGTGCTTTTTCGCTTCCTTTCTGATTTTCTAGTCTGCATTTCTTGCAAAATGTCTAAAATAAGATCAAAATACATGAAAAACGTAAATAAACAATGCAATCAAATTAGGTTAAAATTTAATTTAACTTTATAAAATCAATTTACATAATAAATATTTGAGTCCAATACCATAAAGTATTACCTTTTACAGCATGAGGGGAGACAAGATTTAAACATGCCATGAACTGTATTTTCTGTTAAGATTGATTAATACTTTATTATAAAACATCAATTACTTCATAAATGCGACATACGATCATCAGTTAAAAAAATATTTATCACCTCTTTATCCATGCTTGGAGAACCTTCATTCTCTGTTTGAATCATCGCGATATTAATACCACGGAAGTTTCACCAAAATCATAATCAAAAGTAACTTTAATAGAAAATATCAAAAAAGTTATAAATTCAGCCTATCTCAAATAACAGAGAAACGCGTCTCAACAACACGGACCACCATATGTAACAATGTAATTGTCGCCAAGCCATCCGTAAACATACGGGGGATGTGCAACATTTATGGGAAGAATAAACTGAACGTAATAGCTCTCTTTATGTATGTAAATTTTAAAATATATCACATAATTTTATTTTGTTTAATGGAGAAGAATACAGTAGATACAAATACTATTAGGTTCGTTATCGTTATACTATTCACTTCTTACAAGTTAACTTAAGATTGCAATATTATACTTATATTGAATTATACATTTTAAGTTACACAAATTGTATGTTCGGATATAACGTTCTCCTCCACTTGCTAAATCGGTTATAAACTGATCAACGCCAACAAAAACGTGAGAATTAGTTAATTCGGTATTATTAAAGCGATCGATCAGCCTCGATTCGTTAATCGTTAAAAATGGTCTATCAAATTCGATCGAGTGCTTGTTCAAAATATTATTCAAAATTATCTGAAAAATATTATTATGTTGTGAATGTTACATGTTCCAATGATTCAAGTGCTGATGTAAAGCTCATAATGTTCGTCATAAGTGACTTCGTGAACAGGCTCATAAATTCATTATGACCAAATGCGATATAGATTCCTTCAGAGCTCAAACAGAAAAACAGATTGCAAACCAAAGTTAGGAGGTTAAAACATTTCTGCTTTTGAGATAAATACTTGAAAGAAATGTGACCATGTCTCCTCCATTTCTCCGCGACCTCCGTTGGCAACGCATTCATCAAAGAATAAAAAAAAAGATATCGCCACTTACATTCAAGTCACTCCTGTGTCATGCGCAGTCTTACCAGACTTTCGCCAGTGCCGCGCATATCCAGGGAAGGCGAGGGCTCAGATAAACAGCCAGAGGCTCCCTCGTCAAATTCGCTCGACATGCGACACTGGATGGAAGGTCCGTCGTCGTTATTGGTCTGAAAATCTAGAACGGACCCCCCTTTCAACAACGTGCATCGATCCAGCAAGGTCTCACTACCTTCAAAACTTTTCAAGGAAAGCTAGCCAAGGCTTTGAACTTCCATTGAATACTCCATTAAATTATTTAATTGTTCAATTAGATTCGTTTGCTTGAACTCAGTAGGAGATCTCTAATAAGAAATCAATGAACCACTTAAAAGTGCAGTTGAATTTCTTAACTTTGAAGACATATAACTTTTTCATATGCAAATAAAAACAATCAAACTTAAAGACACAACGCTACATTCAAATGCCATATGAACTGATAAAGCCAGTGCTTGCTTAGCCCCAAGGCAAGTGCAAAAGAAGGTAAGAACAAGATAAGCTGAATTGGAACAATCTAAATATCTAATATTAGGGTTTGATAACTAACAGCAACCACCCCGTTATGGTATGTTATGATCACATCGTGACGAATTAAACACAATTTGTGGTTAATGGGTGAAGTTCAAAATTAATTCCTCAGGTTTTATATGTTTGGTTAGTATTTGAGTGGCATTATAAGCATTGCATGACACCATTGAGCAATTAAGTGTTCTCTTGAGTTCTTGTCATCCCACTCGTACTTCTAATACAAAGTAATAGAGAAAGGCACCAAATCATATCAGTTAAGTAAAATTCCACCAAAGGCAAGAGAAATATTAGACATTTAATACATCCAAGAAATATAAAGGCACAATGGAACAATTTCTATTTTTCATAAGAATTCAAGACTTAGTTTAACATACTTTATAATTTCACATTCAAACTAGACCAAACTATGAAATAAAAAATTCGAAATAAAGGGAAGCACATTATGTTTCAACATCACGCCCAACAACAAACTGCCTGTAAGATATAGTGATGTGAATGAGTACAAAAAATATGACAAAAACATCATCCAGAAGACCAAAGAATCCAAAACCAGCTTCAGGAATGATGTCCAGAGGTGAGAGCAAGTAAATAATAGAG
>MPNW01000056.1:262177-321394 GCA_011800805.1 Hirudo medicinalis
ATTGCAACAACCTCCAATCAGCATTCAAAAAGCATCTTAGTCGAACAGCAAGAACGTGCACGTAAAACGCAGTTTAACAGCGAAGAAGCTGCCATTCCTAATCATCTAGCAATGAAATGGACATTAATGCAATTGTAGATTACTGATTATTAGATTACTGCAATTCCCTTCTCTATGGTACATCTACCTCTTTGATCCTTTCCTTGCAGCGCGTCCAAAACAAACTCGCCAAACTTGTCCTTCTTAACCCAACCTTCAATAGCACTGAATGCCTGAANGGAATGCCTTACCTCCCCAAGTAAGAGATCAACCATCCCTGGAGCTCTTCAAAAGTCACCTGAAAACCCACCTCTTCAGGACACCAACATGAAGCTAATGAAGACACAAGGCGCCTCTGACGCTATGAAAATGGCGCATTATAAATTAACTATTATTACTATTATTATTTATTAATTCACGTGCATATGTAGTGTGTATTATACACACGCGCGACGAAGCGGGCGACGTGGCCGACTCACCGGTAACCTGGCCAACTCGCAGAAAACCGTGGAGAAGCAGAAGGCAACTCACTGGCAGTGAGTTTCTGCACCAGTTTCCAAGAGCTTCACTCAACCTTCGGAACAGGTTCATACAGCGCAGTCGACAGAAATTTCGAACTCCTGGGAACAACTTGTCAATTTTGTAATGGAATATAAGAAAAAGAAGGTCATGATTGTACTATTTTAAAACCGGGGCGAGCCCCCCAAAATTGAATCATTTCAGATGCATGCAGGACAAATAAATGTATGTCCCATCCATTACGGATGCGAAGATATGCCAAGTAAACTAAAGAAATTCAATTCAATTAAAATGCAATATTTGCATTTTTCTTGTTGGCAAAAAATTCTTATAAATTGTTTTAGGCAATTCACAAACGTTATATATTATATATGGGCTTACATGTAATGCTTTAAAATATGGTCTGGCAATGAATATTATGTTTTTGGATAAATTGTTTTTATTGCTGTTGACAATATTTCTATAATCGATGCTTGAAAACAGGTTTTTATTAAAGCCTTTATAAAATAAGCAAAAAAAGGAAAATTTGAAATTGAATTTGAACAGAATTTAAAAGTAATCGAAGTTGCAGCGGGATTCGACGGAACAACTGCTTTAGCCTCGGCGCTTTGTATTAAAGTCATGTCGAGGAAGCGGGTTTCCTATTTTTATGATCCTGATGTGGGAAATTTTCATTATGGTATGGCCATTTTCCTTTGTTTGATTTTAATTAAAATTAATGGACTAGGTAGGTGTCCAGGGAGAAGGTTCCGAAGAACTTCACAAAAATGATATAAAGATAAATTGTGTTTTGTCCTCATTTTTTGGTAGACTAGGAATTGTTTAATTGACACATTTAAACAAAGTGCAACTTTAAACAGTTACCATTTGCTATGTATGGTTATAATTTGACTTAAAACATGTTTACTGTATAAATAGGAAAATATTTTGGAAAAAGTTGTTTAAGATAGATTTATCATTATTAAAAATGTGTAATAGCTGATTGCATCATGGATAATCTCATTTCACATTAATTTATTATGCTTCTAACAGGTACTGGTCATCCTATGAAGCCACATCGCATCACTGTCACCCATAGTCTGGTGCTAAACTATGATCTTCATTCTAAGATGAAGGTATATCATATCACATCATATCATAACAAACTGAAATTTAAAATTGTATTTAACTTATTTTGCTTATTAGTTGTATCGTCCATATAGAGCCACAGAATATGATATGTGCAGGTTTCATACAGAGGAATACATCAGCTTTTTGAAGAATGTCACTCCCCAGACAGTTGATAAATTTACTAAAACATTGAGCATGTTCAATGTTGGAGATGACTGGTACCTTCTGATTTCTTTTTAGCTATTTTATTTTAATGTCATGTGTTTTATTAACTTGTGCATTAAAGTCCTTTAACATTTCAGTCCTGTGTTTGAAGGTTTGTTTGACTTTTGTTCCCTGTATGCAGGAGGCTCAATTGAGGGTGCCAACAAGTTGAATAATGATGTAAGTTCATTCTCATGTGCTTTAGTGCTGGTCTTGAAGATATAATTGTTCATAATAAATATGGTTTATATTTAACTCCGACTTGTTTTCAAAGCACACTAAATGTGTGGATATTATAAAGAGCTTTAATGCCTTCACACATTTTTACTCAACTGGACTTAATGAGAAAATGTTTGGCACAATTTATTAATGTTTTTACAGGGTACTTTCCTTATAATTATTAAATTGTGGGATTCCCCTAAAACAATGTTTATATTGCTCAGTTGATAATGAATTAAAGCAACATCAAAGGGAATTCTCAATATTGTTGGCATATAAAATATGATTTTAACTTTAAGTGACTTTGATTATTCCTTGATGAGTATTGAACTTAAATGCCTTATTGATAAATTAATGTGTGAGCAATGAGTATTGGAAGTGGGATCATGTTGAATTATTAATCTCAAAATTATGAAATATCTGAGCTGACAAAGCAGAAAGCATAACATTCTTCTGTTGTTCATTCCTTACTTCTGTGTATAAATCTGATTGCTTCTTTTTAGCAATGTGACATTGCCATAAATTGGGCAGGAGGTTTACATCATGCCAAGAAATACGAGGTAATCTTGATATTATTTGGTCTCATTTTCTTGAGACCCCCACTTCTGCTTCTATGTTTAGTACTTTTACATTCTTGATTTTTTTAAATTTAAAGGCTTCGGGATTTTGCTATGTCAATGACATTGTACTGGCCATCTTAGAGTTGTTAAAGTGAGTATTTTATAATAGTTTTTGTAAAAATATGGAAACTTTACAAATATTTTCTTTGGTTCTGTATTAAAGCATCAAACGTAACTTAGAAGAATATCTGTCCGTACTCATGAAATTAATCAAACATTATTAATCATAATTAATCATGAAATTAATCAAACATTTAAAGATATTTTTTCTTCAATTCTATCAGATATAATCCAAGAGTATTATATTGCGACATCGACATCCACCACGGTGATGGAGTCCAAGAGGCCTTCTACCTCACGGATCGTGTCATGACAGTCTCTTTTCACAAATATGGAAATTTCTTTCCTGGCAGTGGTATGGTGCTTTTCCAGTACATGTTCAGCTCGTCAGGATTAACGAGATTCTTTATTACAGGGGACATGTATGAAATTGGAGCTGCTTGTGGCAGGCATTATTCGGTCAACGTTCCATTGAGAGAAGGAATTGACGATCAAAGTAATAATTTCACCTTCAATTGTTGCTGACCTTCATATTAAAAACGTTTATTTTTTACAGCCTATCTATCAATATTTAAGCCAGTAGTTCAAGATGTTGTCAATTTTTATCAACCTACAGCCATAGTTCTTCAAGTGTGTATATTAATATTTTGACTTTGTTGGTAATTACTTTAATTAAGCTGCTAGGTTTAAGGAACTTGTTGTAATTAATTTGTTAGTGTGGTGCAGACTCTCTTGGTAATGACAGATTGGGATGTTTTAACCTCACGACACGAGGTCACGGGTGAGTGGAGTTAATTTATCTTTAAAAGATTACAATATGGAGTTAATTTATCTTTAAAAGATTACAATATGTATTGTTATTGCTTCAAATAGCTGAGAAATTATTTTCTGTTTTTGACCAATTTATGAAACTTATATGAATTGTTTGGGTTATGTGATTTAACATTTTGTATTAATATTGTATGCTTATATTTTGAATTTCAGGGAGTGTGTGAGGTTCGTTAAAGACCTGAACATCCCTCTTCTTGTACTGGGGGGAGGTGGATACACTCTGAGAAATGTTGCCAGATGCTGGTGTTACGAAACGTCCGTCCTTCTTAATGAAGACATCAGCAATGACCTCCCTTACCATGGTTTTGAGCATTTTTTGTCATTTTCCATTTAGCACTTTTATACCTTTAGTGAAATGATTATCATTTATTAATTAATTATTATGTCCTTTATACTAATTATCATCTCCTATTCATAAATTAGTGTTATTTTAATGTCTCAATTCTTAAAACTTAATTTCTTAATTAGGTTTTGACTTTTAAGTCAATTGTTTATTACATATTCAACTTTCTGTTTGTAAAACTTGCTTGCTTTACAAATATTTCAGACTACTTGGAGTACTTTGCACCTGATTTTTCACTGCATCCTGATATCATTGGAAGGCAGGAGAACCTTAACACCAGACAGGTATTGGAAGGATTTGTATTATCTTATGTTGTCCAAAACGGTATTAAAATGTTTAATGAAGCCATGAGTCTCTGTGCTTAAAAAAGTTATATTTGTTGTTATTCTTAATAGGATATAAACAATATCAGTAATAATTACATAATAATAATAATTGGTATGTTTTTATGAGCTCCAGGAATGCTTCAAAATAATTTTGTTGGCACATTGAAAATTAAGCTCATTGTAAAGAAACAAAGTTGAAAATAATAGTTATATTGAACAATTTGAAATAGTTTGGTGAATTTGTAATACACTAGCCAATGTGAACTTGGATTCCATTTTTAAAACTTTTTTTGCAGTATCTTGACAGCCTTAAGCAATTCATCCATGAAAACCTTCGTCAACTTCCTCATTCTCCTAGTGTCCAACTCCAAGACATTCCTCCTGAGCTTATCAACCTTGATAATTTTGATGAATTGGATGCTGATGTCAAAGAGAGCAATGATCGCAGGTATGATCTCAGATAATAATGGCCTGAAATAGAATCTTGTTTTTTATTCAGTTCTTAATTGAGCTGTCTTTATTGATTTGTTACTATGATTTGTTGTTTTTTCAGAGTTGATGCCCCCAATGAATACTATGATGGTGACAAAGACAATGATAAAGATGAGGGAAGTACTTGATCTCATGAATTTACTGACTAACTTCAGAAGTTTTTTTATTGTGAATCAAAGTGTTCATCATGTTTGTTGAAGCCTTTGTGACTTATAACTTTGTGTACTTTGTAAAAGGTCATTGAATATACTCGAAGGGTCTAGTTTAACCTGAGGTTCGTTGACCTTGTGGGGTACTTCGTGAAAATTTACTTTTTTTGGGCTGATTGAAATCACATACTGCTAACACTCGCACCAACTTTTGGCTGGGAGGAGTATCGGTCAATGGATGCCCTTAGTGCTACTCCTTTCATGAGAAGAGTAACGTCGTGCTGTAACTTCATTATGATTTTTTTGTTATAGTTGTCAAAACTGATGAGAAGTTGAATGAGAAGAAGTGATTGACAGAAATTTCCAAGGAGTTCCTGGACTAAAAACACTATAACTTTCACTAATGGCAGCTTTTTTAGCTTTCTCGGCTAATTCTATTTCTCTGTCGTGGTGGTGGTGGGCACCTTATGTCTGCTGATTCCCTGATTAGCTGCTGCTCCCTTCCTCCTGATTGGGAAGTGGTGGGGGTCGTTGAGAAGCATAAAGGGGTCATTAGGAGAAGTCGACCAAAGGGTAGTGCCTTCTGCGTTCGACCGCAAACCTCACACATATTCAGTTGATAGTTATAAAGCGATAAAATTCGCTTTTATGCCATTCTCAATATTTTATATTATTATATGAATATGGTACCAAAATGGTTTTTAGTGAGCCTAACATTTTGTTATGCCAATGATGTGCTCTAATCATTAAACCAAAGCAATTTGTAGAAATACCAGAAAGTGCTTCAAAAAAAATTTATTTTTAACTTTAAATAAAAATGTAATTATTTTTCAAATTTAATAAAAAAAATGTAAAATTAAAATATTTAATTATTTGCCAATGTCATATTTTTCGAAGTCGATAAATAACTAGTCGGCCGCATGCTTATTGTCTTGTTGTGGTAAACGGGAAATGTCTCTGATTTCTGCCAGGGTTTTGCGCCGTCTGCTTTACAAAAATGGATGTTTTTCTAATTGTTAGTCTACTTTTAGATTACTTTAGTAATCAAAATTAACCGCCTGTGATGGCTCTGCCTGAGATTGTCTATCAATAATTAATTTGCCTCTTGGCCATGACATTGTTTTTGTTTGTTCTAAGTATTTTTAGATTTATGCAAGCCAATATTTTGAACTCATTGCCTAGAACGGTATTTCAGTAATTGATGCTGATGAAACGTTCGTTCTAATATTCTTATTCATATATGCTTTTCATTTGCGTGGTCATATATTTTACTATTAACTTTAGGGCTGAATATATTTTGTTTCCAAATTCATTATACATTTTTCACTCATTCTTTTTCATCCCTTTGGTACTGGACACACAAAGAATTCACAGTTGTGTTATTCATTAAAAAGTCTGTTATTCATTAAAATTGTGGCATTCAGTGATTGCCTTGGTGCATTCAAATTTATGCATATATATTTGATATTTAATTCCAGTTCCACGATAATAACTAAAAACACATTGCATGTAATTGAGTACCATTTGGTACATTGATTTGAGTTGTTTTTAATATAATTTATTCTCAACATGAAATTAATCCCCTTAGCTCTGAGAACAGTTGTTTCACCTTCTTATTCATGTGACACAGCATGGAATGATAGATTTAAAAGTGAAGCCTTGACAAAAATTGATGCAGGTTTTTATATTTTATCTTCTCATAGAAACACTTTAATACATGTTATGTATAATGTTATGTTTATTTGTTCACAAAAGTTTAATTTAGTTAAACTAAATTGCAAAATATTGAATAACTCTTTATTTTACTTTGTAAAGCAAACCACTTCAGGAAAATAAAGCAAGCATTTGATACTGGATCTTTTGTGGCTGCAGTTGACATGGATATTGTAATTTTGTTTACACCACTTGAATGTTGACAGAAATCAAACAGAATTGTAATATTTTTTAGGTCAGCAATAAATTGCAGGACATCCAGCCATTATCAATGGAGCTACTAGAAGAAATATTTTACAGGTTATTTTTTTTATAATATGACTGATGCATGTTTTGATATTGAGAGGAGATCGTATTTGAATATTTGAAGCGTAGTAGTATTTATGCAGTTTTGTATACTTTTTGCTTGGTCGGCGATGCAGGTTCAGGCACACCAGTGAGTCGGTTAATGCGCTCAAATCAACGACCTATGCATTTCTTCGCACCCTGATGGATTGCAACGAGTACAGTAAAATTATGAGCCTATTGGAAGATAAGGTATGCAATTGTGAAGGAAATGTTCAGACTTCTAACACATTACTTCCTTGGTTCTGGCAAAATAAGAAACAATAAATGTAGATACTTTTTTGACATTTTGTAGCCCAACTATGGACTTTTCCTTAATCCTCATCTGGCTGTCATGTTGATGGATCACTTTATTGAAGAAAAGTCATACCTTGGTGAATTGACAGTTTTTGATCAACTTTGCTGATGGCTTACTTTTCAAATTATAATTTTTTTTTAAATTTTCCATTGCAGATGCTGCTAGAGTTGTCTTTGATTTAATGCTTCAAGAGGATTTTGAGGATCCCATTGTAAGGGCATTGTCATTCTATACATGCCACCTCCTCATCTCAAACACTCCAGACTTCAGAATAGAGGCTCCTCCTGCTGCACCTAAAGTAAACCTCCTTTCATATTCAACAATCATATTGAACTTACATGCTGAACTTTCATATTCAACTTCATTCTACAAAAGCTTTGAACTAATGAACATCTCATTTTCTAGAATGTGGAAATCATTTACAGAAGGGTCGATTTCATTGAAAATCCTTGGTACGACGATCATTTTGATCTCTACAGTGTCAACCAGAAATTGGGAAAGTCGCTTATCATGTTATCAACATCAAATGATTTGGTATCGAGAGGATACCTCTTCTTAGGCAACTTACTTTACCTCAAGTTTGATAAAGCCTTGTCTCTCTTGAAAGAGTGGATGGATGGTCAGGATCTGCCTGTCATAACTGAATCACATGTACGTTTCTGCTGTCTTATTACAAACCATTCAAATTTTTGATTTCTGATTTGGAAAAGTTTATATTAAATTAACTTATCTAAAATCAATTTCTGATTTGCACCTGCAGCTTGAACTTGCGGAGTCACTTCTGCGCAACATTGAAACCGCAGTTGTTGAAGTTCCAACCGAATTAGGTCTTATCAGGCTTGGTCATTTGCTTCCTTACGTCACAGAAGAGCAGAAATCCCAATACATTAGTGAATTTGAGGTTTGTATACCAGTTTGATCTTTGATAATTCTTCCAGTATTTGAAAAATTTGTTTTTTATTTTTATTTGGTTTTTATGTGTGATATTATAGTTTATTGTTAATTACCATATTTTTTGTGCAATTATTATGCCATTTTGTTTTGCATGGATTTTTAAAAGTAGTTCTAATATTGGTAATTTCTTGGCTTTTTACTATTGCAAAAGTTAATTATTTAGATTATTTCAATTAATGAAATAATTAAATTAATATATGAATTTAATTAAATAAATTTGAAATTTGTCTTCATAATTTCTTGGAAATTGTGGAGTGATATGAAAGTTAGCTGTTGCATGTATCTGTATTGTGTCGTGTTCTCATCTGAGCTAGCACTGCCACTGTTACCCTTGGAAAGCTGTGCTAAGTTTGCTAAGCACCACATTGCTTACACATGTGGCCTTATATACATAAAAATATAAAAATGTTGCATTTTATCATTGTCATTTTGTTTATTGCTTGAATTTAACTAATGGCTGAATTTTTCTTTTATCAATATTCTAGGCACTCAAAGGAGAATTATTGAAAGGAGGAAAAGTGGCAAAGGATGTCAATGTAGATGAATGGATGAAAGAGATGATGAGCAAAACATTGGCTGAGCATCAAGAGGCATCCATTGAAAAGCATAAGCAGTTATTTGATCAGTGGAACAAACTTCGTGACTCTATGCTCAATGAGCACTTGAAAAGATTGGCCGATAAGCAGAAAAAAGATGACATTGCAAAAAGACTCATTGATCTGAAGGAGAAAGAAGAAAGGCTGAAATTCTTCCAAGAAAAAATAAGCATTGATTTGGTGATTGAGAATAGACCTGATCATCCTAAGATGAAGGATGTTGTGATTGAGGAGCAGTTTGTTGCACCTCCCAGTGAGAGAAGATTGAGTGATAAAAAGAAATCCAGGTGATTATGTTTCAATTTCATGATATTTGATCAAAGTAGTAAGTGATGTCTCTGATGATAATGGCTAAAATAAAGGATCACTTGATGTCTTCATAAGTACTTAAATCTTCAATTTATAAATTTACTTTTATTGGTAACTGGTAAAAAAAAAATGGCGTTTGAGCTTTGGCACAAGTACACATCAACATCAAATGACTTGGATGAAGAAATATTTCGACTTGCAAGCTCGTTGTTCTCTTCAGCATTTGGGGCTTTTAACATGTTATAATTTTGTTCTTGATGAATGAAAAAATTCGAGGGAGAGTCGCATTTATCAGAACTCGAAGACGAATGTACCGCAACGTGATGTCATCGGCAGCAGCCGTCGCCTGGTCACCGGGGACATGGCGTCCATTTCGTAACCAGGTGATTGAAGTGATGCTCCCAACGAGACTCGAATTCGTGTGCCTCCGTAAAAATGTGGGGCGTATGGGAGCACCAGGAACACGCGAGATCTCTAGGAAGAGCGTGCGATTTTGCGCCGGGTCATGATTGAGTCAAAATGTTTTTGAACAAATATCTTGAAAATCTAGTGAGGCACGGAAATGGCCACAGATACATACAAAATTACTTGGCAGGAGCGAAGGCAAATCTGGAAACCGAGGGAAGCAAGCCGCCAACTTTAGCAACGGCAGCTTAATCTTTAAATTAATTTTAAGAGCAGTTCGACAAGCTTTTTGCTTAATTTAATGTAATCGTTGTAATCGTTCATTTCTACATTGGCTCTATCTTTAACTCTTAAGCAGTGGCATCGAATTTGACAGGCATCAAATACGGGGAATGCTTCACTCCAATTGGGAAACCTTTTTTGATGTCCACGAAAGACGGTAGGTTGTAAGATCCAGGTGCAGGGTTTTGGAGGGAAGTATCATAATTTTTTGCCTTGAGGCGGCCTTTTATTGTCACACTTTTGCTGCGGTCGTTGTCCAGTTTGACGTAAGAACCTGGTCCTGGAGTTCCCGCCTTTTTGCTGAGGTAGTAAATGTTACCAAAATCAGCACGACTCTTTATGGTGGCCACATGGGGGCTTCTATCTAGGCTGCTCTTTGAGCCTATGCCCCTCATGGTGTTGTAAGCATTCGGTGCTGGGCAAAGATTTGGTAAGGACTCTGATTTCATTCCAAACGAATAGCTCTGAGAGTTCTTCAACGCTTTTGGCTCGTACAATCCTGGACCCGGCAAAGCAACCGGTTCTAATGAGATAAAAGTCACAAATAATTCAGTTTGAACTACTTCGATTAATTTTGAAGCGAGTTGGACGTAATAAAGAAATCAATCGAAAATCCAGATTCTTTTAAGGAACAACAGACAACAAAACACTGGGGGCTAGGTCTTGACTATATTGCATGATATAGATTAAAAATTATTTTCTTCACTCGAGTTGAATTGCTTCAAAGCTATTAAGAAAACTCAAGATTGTTTTCTAAATTACATAATTGCCTCTGACAACAAATTATGAAAAATTAGAATTTTTCTATAGAAAAGCATTTACTATTGTCGGATGTGACATAAATCATAAAGGAGATCTTGTCGCCTTAAATTTAAGATACTCCACCAAAATAATCACCTTTGGCTTTGGGTCTGCTCGTCACTAAAGCTGTCTTGGGTAATTGGCGCCCATGGTTAGTGAGATAGGGGTCGTAACAGTAACCAGGTCCAGGCGTGTCATTGTAAACATCTGCGAAAGTTAAATACAATTTTAATTCCTGTTGCTTAAAATATCTTTACTGATTTTAACGAACCGAAGTTACAGAGTATGGTACTTAGAATTCGATCATCGCATTCAAGAACAAATCGATCGACTCATTCGCTTTGCTCCTTCTATGATGATTTTAAAGCAGAAGATATATTACTTGATTTATATTTGCACTTAGCTGATCTTTTGTGTGCTTTATGTATCGGAATCTGATGTGAAGGCACTACAATTATTCAGTTAAAAATCACCGGTACTTTGAAGGGTTTGGAACTACTAATTTACATTACGAATGTGAATTACCACTAAATTGGTAGTTGTTATTGACAATATAGATAAATTGAATGACTAACTCATAAATTATGACCTAAAAGCTAAAAGCTCTGAAAATATTTTAGTAATTTAAGATATTCGCCATTATCATTTTTAATCAATTTTAAAAAAAAGTTTAAAATTTGTGGCTTTCTTTCGTACTTTATCGCATGCAAGAATTTTCGATGTCTTTTAGCTGAAGAAACATTAACAATTGATGCAATAATAACAAACCATAAAAGACAAATTATATCGGAGTTACAATAGTTGACTCGCCTTTTTGTTTTCCTCTAATGCTGAAGGCAGGTTGCCTCAATTTGCTCGTACAATGACCATCATGCCCCAGGAGAGATTTTAGCTTATAACATGGCCCAGGGTCTGAAACATGAATTTAAAGCTTTAAATTAATTGAACGATCAAACTGACTCATAATTTGAAGTAATTGTCCTTCACTGTTTTTCATAATTTAATAATAAATAAAAATTAATTGATTGATTTATTTATTTTTAATGTACATGCAATGTCAACGTCTCTAGCATTCAGGGCATTCAACAGGCAACAAAGAAATGAAAAGCAAGACAACGAAACTCATAAACTCATTTCAGCATCGAAATCAACGCGAGAAAATAATGTGCTTAATTACGTCAGTCAACTGTAAAACTCACTTTTGTGCTCACAAAATAGTTGAACTCGGTTTTTTGAATTTTGTTCCATTATAATGTCAATTGAATAATGTCGCCCAAAGATGCATGTCACATTTTATGCTGTCTAGTTGATGGCAATGATTTTCTAGCTGTTGTCATAGTGATCAGAAAACAACCATTATTTAGTCTCGTTGGATTCTATTATTGACGACGGTTTCTTTGTAAAAGTGAGAGCGTCATTTCCAGTTTTTGTGTTCTCTGCAGCCAGCAGGCATTGAGGGCAAACAGAATGATTGAATTACTTTAATCTAATTATACTACTAATTATAATCATGTAACATCTTCAAGAATGATTTGAGAGTAAAATTTAAAATTTTATCGTGAAGGCGAGGGACGCACCAAAAAGCACACAATTATAATGAAAAATTCCATACTTGTTAATTTGATTACATTTTAGTAAACCGAAATTTTGTTTATGATAAAAATTTATTAGGCATCAAGATATATTTTATAGAAAATGCTTAAGCACATTTATATTATTGATATTTGTCAGCAACATTTCTTATATAAATTCCAAAATACCTTGCGACAGGAACTTGGCTTTCTAATTTCTTATAATCTCGAAACTATTAATTAATTAATTAATGTATTGCTCTATGAATTATTAATTTATAAGAATCAACATAAATGTTGATAAGTGTAATAAAAATGTAAATAAAATTAACAAGAATATAATTCTACCTTTCTATACAAATGAATAAATCACTACCGTTAAGTAAACTAAATAAAGGGGCCCCTCCATTCGGTGCAACAATAGTGGTCCATTCAGTGCAATCTCAAGAGTTTACATTTTTATCATCATTGTGACAAAACCAGAAATGATACAGAACTTATTTTTGTACCATTCAACGCACAGAACAATATTCAATAATATTACGCAAAACCAAAGAAGCTCATCTGTTCAGAATAAGTAAAAATTGAAATTTACTTTTTAAATGAAAAACAAAAAAAAAACGGAATTACTGATTCGACGCTTGTAATTATATGCAAAATCACAAATGCATTTGTAGAAGGACTAATTGAGAATCCAAAAGTTTAAAAAAGTGGAAAAAATCGCCACTAAATAATTTTTACCTCATTCAGCCCCACTCTCCCCTACAGTTTAATTATGTTATTTATTTATTTGATTAAAGTCCGTTGCATGACTAAGATGATTTGGACTATTTAATTATGAAAAGCGTCTTGCGTTTAATATAAGTAATTGGTTTAATGAATCGCTTGTTTTCTTCATACTACAAGTAAGTAGTCATTAGATGGGAAGGCATCAATTCTGATGCTCTTTTTTGGCGCTTAATTATCGTCTCACAAAAATAGAAAACATTTCTTCATTGTTTATTATGTTCATCAAAGTCATCAGAAATATTTATAAATTTCGCACTGCTCAATAATATATATGTATATCCGAATATATCCGAAAATATTGACATCCAAACCACCTGCCCGAACTAATACTTCGGTAATCTTTGCAAATGAATCATAATCATAAATTATTAAAATAAATCACATTAATACATGATTAAGAAAACAAACATTTTGTACGATTATTTTACTTATTTGATGCAGATAATCTGAAAAAGCGATTAAAGTTGTTATTATCTATTTCTAGATATTTTGCAAGAAAGTTAGCATGGTTTCGGCGTTAATTCTTCTTTAAGGACATCATCGGACATGATTTTCAAGTAAATTTTGAGAATTTAGTTTAGTGGCATGTCGTGATCTCCCGTGACATTCGACAGTTCTGCACAACTCCCGGAGAAAAATGATTTGTTGATAGATTGGATTTCGGTACTCTGACTAACAACCTCAAAATTTTTAATTTACAAGGTTTTGGTTTTATATTCCACTCATGAGAAATGCATTTCTAACGAGTTCACATTCGTTAAGTATGAATAAATAATTTTAATTCAAATTAGCGAAAAAACACATTGCTATATTTTTTAACTAATACACCAAGACTCATTTCACAATTTGTGAAATAGTGAAGTAGACAAAAGATTTGTCGATAATATCAACGGCCACTAAATTTCCAAACATGAAAGTGATGGACAGGATGGACGTTAGAAGCGCCATCGCTTAAAACTTATCATTTATTAAACTCTGTATTTATTTTATAAGCAACAATTGAGCAACTATTGTGCAGCTATTGCAAATCGACGGTTACAAATTGATCAATTATCTTTACTCATAGAGGCACCGTTTTATTCCGGACCTTCAACTTGAGAAAAGATGTATGACAATTAATTTCTAGAAAATTTTGCAGGCAATTAACTGGACTGACTCAGAATTGAATTATTATTTTGTTAGAGATGACTTCCCTGCGATAATATTGGATTGCAAATCTTACATTGCAGAGTAATATGTCAACAACATATTGGGACATGTTCTTTTTTTATTTACATAAGTGAGCAGAGGACAAATGCCTCTTACCTGCTCACAAGCAGACATACAGAAAAATTATCTGAAAGGTATTATTACTCTAACAAATCATTTGTAGAAAAGGAAAGGAGAAATTGTTGATGAGGCAGGTGAATAGACTGTAGGTTGAGGATGAAACAATGTTATTAGGGAGAGAGTTCCAAATTTTAATTATGCGGTTAGAGAAAAACTATTTAGTCGTGTCTATTGAACAAAAGTCAGGCCTAAGTTTAAACTGATATCTTCTAGTAGATGTATAATTAGCGAAATGAATATGGTTTATGAGATCTCTTAGTTTGTTGATTATTTTGTACAGTAAGCAGAGATCAGCTATGAGTGGGCGATGTTCGAGTGAATTGAGTTTTAATGCTTTAAAACGATCCCTCGCTGTCTTACCGCAAGGATGGTCTTAATAAATTTTTTAAAATCTTTTCGAGGCTCTCAATCAAGTACTTGTGTTGAGGGTTCCAGACCTGACAGCTGTACTCGAGGAGTGGTCTGACGCAGAAAGCTTTGCTGAGAAGATTCTGGACTTTAGAGGTGAATGATTTGAGGATCAGTCGCGATCGGGTTACAGCCAAGCGTGTGATGTTGTCAATGTCGAAAGTCAGAATCAATGATGACACCAAGATCTCTGGTATGGTCACAGTCATGAGTGAGATGTCTTCAATGCAGTGTTGCTGTGAGGAGGTCAATTCGCAAACACATTCCAGTAAAGTTGTAGTAGTTGATTTAAGTGGTCATAATCCATGTTACTGAGGAGTTATTAGATTAAGAGAGGGATCAAGTGATGTAGAATATTTTTGTTAATTATTTTTTCCAGGACTCGACAGCAGAGGGGCTAGATGCTGGGCTCTTCTTGTGGATAGGAATAACATCAGCTGTTTTCCAGATTTCGGGCGCAAGTCCTCTATTGAGAGAGAGAGAGAGAGAGAGAGAGAGAGAGAGAGAGAGAGAGAGAGAGAGAGAGAGAGAGAGAGAGAGAGAGAAGAAGAGAGAAGAAGAGAGAGAGAGAGAGAAGAAGAGAGAGAGAGAGAAGGAAGGAAGGCCTGACGGTATGACAAAGGCANATACAGATGTTAGAGAGAGAGAGAGAGAGAGATATATAGAGAGAGAGAGAGAGAGAGAGAGAGAGAGA
Organism: Hirudo medicinalis; assembly: GCA_011800805.1. Lineage (NCBI taxonomy): Eukaryota > Metazoa > Annelida > Clitellata > Hirudinida > Hirudinidae > Hirudo > Hirudo medicinalis. Next base: position 277,584 of record MPNW01000056.1, read on the forward strand.
GAGAGAGAGAGAGAGATTGAATATATGATGGAGGGGATATGACAAGCCAAAAGCTTTTTAGCAAGATATTAGGAATGTGGTCGGGGCTTCGCGAGCAATAACGTTACTGCTGTCTCAAAGTTTGTAGGGATATAAATGGAGTAACCAGGATTTTATCCAAGTTTGTGCTGGTACGTTGAGGAAGACTGCATGAAACTCCATTATCAGCTGTAAAAACCAGAGAATGCTAGACAAGCAGGTGTTGAATGTGTTAGCGATTTCCAGTGAGTTTCATCTTTCAAGAAATTTCCATCTTTTTTAGTTATGTTCCCAAATTGATGAATGACAAAAAAGCTTCCCTTTAACATATCTGTAGAAGCTGTCTAAATTATTCTTGCTGACTCTTTTTCTTTCAAATTTTATCTATTATAAAAAAAAACTATTTTAAAGCCACAGAAACTATGTAAAACATCATTATAAAATCATAGTTTGGGATTTAATCCAACTTGTCAAACTGCACGTAGTGCGACAATTTTTAAAATGAAAAGCAATTTACTCTGGCGACATCATTAATGAATGACCATCTAAAAAGGAGTGAATTGTGATTAAATTTAGTAATTAAATCAAGATTAACTATCCGGAAGACGGGAATTTAATGTTAATAAAACAGTGTTAATGTTAAAACTTATACTGTTAATGCCAAACATTAGTAGCCCCTCAAAAGATGGTTAATATCGCTGTTAAACGATATGTACTTATTCCCCAATAACCAATAATGTAACCCAAATTTTTTCGGAGATATTTGACCGTTATACATTACTGTCGTAGGAGGTGAAACAGAATTCGTTTCAAATTTGGAAAACAGTGCGGATGAGAGCTGTTGTGAAGGAAACACTTCCGAAAGTGAGGTAAGTGACTTGGAGCAGCAAAAAAATAATGGTGGATCTTTGCAAGATTCCGATGAGAACATATCTGGAAAAATTTCGGGCCCCTAGGCACATGTTATGTCAATTTAGTAACGGAAAAGCAAAAAAAGTTTAAAACCCTGGCGAGCCCCAAAACATAGCCAGGCCCCTCTGCACTTGCCCCCCATCTCGGCAGCCCTGATTATACCTGACTGGTTTTCTTGTTTGATGGGGTTCGTTCCTACATGCGACGGTAATGGAAACAGTCATATGTGTCTTGGTCAAAATCCAGCTTGCATTTCCACAAGCGCCCTTGGGAAATAGCACCATATAAATGGTTTAAAAAAGCGCTTCTGACGCTATAAGGCACTACATAAATGAAGTATATTTACATTTACATTTGCGTAATAGAAATATTGTGCTACTAAACAACATTTTTTTGTGTAAAATTGTAGTGAGTTTTTTTTTGTCAAGCTACTCCGACTTTTTGCATTTGCACCCCCGAGATCTTGAGTGTAGGCCATGGTAGTGAGACCGTTTGATGGTTAAAACATTTGCTTTAAGACATAGCCCATTTTTACCCTATGCCTGGGGCAAAATGGGAAGTTTAGGACGATTTTTAAACCACAAATAAAGTTATTTAAATAATATTTTTAGAACTTTTTGACATGTCATTTTGTTCTTTATATTCCAATTTGTTGTTTTCAAACAGATTTGTAATCATGGTGAATGAAATTGTGAGTGTAGTAAAGGATCTCCCTTAAGTACCCCATTTTACCCCAGTTCTGAAAAATTGTAACAGTAGCGATGAATGACAACTGGAATATTAAATTGTTCAATAAACTGAATAATTCTTTTCAACCTCGTAAATGCTGAAGACCTGGATGATAACATCCTCAAAAATGAATCACTATTAAACTAAACTAATGAACGATCTGAAAATAAAAATTTTTACGAAAAGATCAATCACACAATGCAAATAATGTAAAGCGATCAAAATTGTTATTATCTGTTTCCAGACACACAAGAAAGCTAAACAAATGTTTTTTGCGATAATTCCTCTTCGATGACATCATCGCACATTTGATGTTCAATTAAATTTTGAGAATTTAGTTTAGTGGCTTCAATTAAATTCTTTTCTTCCTCCAATTTCTCACGTCCCTTGCGTCGGAAAAATCCGCACTGAAATGGCACAAACGAATTTATTTTAAATATTTTCATAATTTTTTTGATGAGATTAGAGCATTTGAATTCATTACAAATTTATGAATTAGCTACACAAGGTGATTATTTAGAGTTTATTACGGCATTCATTAAACAACATCTCTGAACACTGACATGAACCTGAAAAGTGAACCCTGACGAGAATAAAAAATTACTTTTTTCAGCAGCAAGATGAGAACAATCAAGTGTATTATTCCAATTAACAGACACGTGAGCAGTAACCACCATGGAATTTGCTTTTCATTTGAGTGTGACACGTGTGATGATTTAAGCTGTAGAAGGGTTTTTATGATTTTAAATGAAAATGTCAAAATATTCGAAACAACACAAGAATGGCAATTAAACTATTAATAATGCAATAATTGCTTTATTGAAAACTATAAATTAAGTAATCGAATGCAGGGAAAATATTAGCGAAAGATTAAAATTGAAAAATTAAAATCAAGAAACTCGCCAAAACACGAAGGTGGGATCGATTACGATAGGAGTTTTCAAAACTTTCTTTAGGCTCGTTCACCAAATTTGGTTGCAGCACAATCTGGCTTTCGATTGTGAATTTCCTCAACTTCTGCTCAAAGTTTTTAAATTTTGAAAAATAAAAATTTCAATTCAATTTAATTTTTTAACCTTCATTTGAGCTGACAGTGAACCATTAATGATGAAAACGATTTGAACGTCCACGGTATCTTCAGGCTGCATGTTTAATAATTTAACCTGGTATTCTTGACAGTCAACATTGGAGCACGTCTAAAATATGAAGTTTAAATGCATTAACTGCATAAATTCTGTATAAGTGCTATTCTGTTTTTACGAAAATTGAATTGTCTTAACAAAATATCTATTTAACAATATCTGATAAGTCCATTGTTTCTATTTGCTCCCAATAACATTTTGTTCTTACCAAATTCACGTTGGAACCAGTGTAATGCATGAAATCAACTCCTAAATTGTTCTCTGTTTTTAAGACATCCAACATTGTATTACCTTTTCTCATAGACCTAGTCTTGACCTGGTGGTTCAGGAAATGTCACAGTTGTGGTTATTTTGTATTTAATTGAATTTGTTATAAAATTTGATATTGAAGAGTTCGAGACAGACTGCTGCTAAAAAATCGTAATAACAAAATACCATCTCATGTTTAATTAAATATGCGAGGAACATCACAAATTTCAGCCCATATATCATTTGAAAATGTTCTAAATATTTTTTAATTCAAATACGACTCTTAATTTATTTATACCTCAACGAAGTTCCACATGCAACACGTGGTGGAAATGGATGGAATTAAAATTGAAATGGAGAGGTTTGGATGCACTCCAGGTCCAATGTTCCTGATATCGTAGAAATGGACAATTTCACCGGAGTTTTCTGTGATGGATGCATTAGAAGCCCTGTTTTTTAAATTCATAATTGATACTTAATTATTGACAATTTGGTGTTGCAATAAAATATTGTCCCGCGTTTTCAAAGTTATATTTTAATGAAATGAAATTTTAATAAAAAAATATTTGTAACTTAGAGCCTACTTGATGACAATAATTTCCGACTGATACCACAACGGTAGATTGATTTGCTTCATTCGTCCATGCTCATGCAATGGAGTAAGCTTAATTGAAATGTTGTTGCTGTTCGAATTCTCTTTCCTGGCCAGATGTACCTCAAAGTGAATCAAATCTTTGAGAATCAGAGTGTTGACCTCACACGATTGTATGCCACTGGTGTTTGTATTACATTTGACAAAGTTATTCTTAGTTATGTTGATGAGGGTAAGGAATAATCCGTAATCCAATGAAAACTCCGTGTGGTAGGTCGAATCGCCATGGTTGCGAAGAAAAACACCAATGATGGCAGTCGACCGTGCGTCAACTACGACAGCTCGTTCGATTGTCAACTCGTAGTTGATGTTTGGAAAACATTGGATGCTTTTCGGTTCTTCTTGGAAGGGAATCTTGAGAGAGGTACTTAAAATTTACTTTAGCGAGGCTATTATTTACAAACATACCTCAAACAATTCCAGATAACTCAAATTGAAAGACGGATTTATTTCCTTGTCAAACTTGGAGACGTTAATGTTTAATATGAAGCTCACTGGTTGTGAAGCAAACAATGGTTGCTTCTAAAAAACAAAAAAAACAAAAAACACATAAGCAGTTTGTTTTCCAGATTTTTCCTATAAATTTAAATTTTGCAGCTACTTTTGCCTTTCTCAGCGTTTATTAGCTGGATTACTACAAGCACATTAGAACTTCAGAATACTTGAATTTGCAATCGAATTAATCTCACAGTGTGAAATTGCACTAGAGATGGCACTTACAATCAGCTAAAACAAATTGCAATTAAGATCTGTTGCGATGAATGTTGGCGAGAATATCGGAGAGATCATATTCCGAGTAAATGTTGATAACAGACGACAGCTTATCACCCTAGATGCCTCATAATTAAGGTTAACATTTAGTGAAACTCACTTTTATATCAAAATTGACGGTCCAATTCTGAACTACAATCATCTTATTTTCTTGGAAGAGTATTGTCTTTATGATATTGTGGACTTTTTTCTGCCCAAGATCAATTAAATATCCTCTTCGGTTATCCACGTCAACCTCCAATTCATAAGTAATTTCTGCAGTGAAGTTGCAATTAATAGAAAATTCTCAGTTTCGAGAGGCAAACCATGACAAACCTGTATCGCGGTAGAAACGATTACCTAAAAGTCGTTAGTAAACCAATTAGGAATTTGAAAAAAAAAATCGACATTTATTGTAATTATAACATTGATTACAACTTCTTGAGTTATTAAGCGTACCGTACTTAGTGATTTCTTTGGATTTTATGATGTAACTGAAAACCAACGAAATGTTAACTGTAGAGGTTTGATTTAGAAATTCTATGCAGTTGGACTTGACCCATGAAACGTTTGGAGGATGAAACTTGATGTCAACAGAAATCGTGTGTTGTGGTCTGATTTTCATAAAAACGACAAGATCCGAAAGATAGGCGCCTATGGCCAGACCTAAAATTAATGTTTTATGCTCTTATTTTATTTTAGTTTAATTCAGACATGAAGCCGTAATTACGGCATTTAATAACATTTCGCCGAAAGGTAGTTTTATCAATCTTTGCACATCGCTACAATGCATAAAAAGGTTTGAAAATGTTTACTTTTTATAATGATAATATAACATATGGAAATGAAACTGACCTCCGTAAGATCCACTGAGAGGGAAAACATGGAACGAGTAACCAAACCTAATCAGATGTGACCCAATAGTGGAAGCATCAATCATTTGTGAATAATTACTTTCGAATGTTCCATTCATTCCAAGATACAAATAGGCGACACCTTGGCCTTCATAAGGAGAACCGATTATGATATCTGTGGAAGAATAAGCGCTTTTATTATTTAAAATGGTTTATTATTATTGTTGTTGTTGTTGTTTGGTGCGGACATTTGATAATGACATTTCTATGTAATGATAGCTAGTTTCTGCTGATTTCGTTTAATCACAAAAGCATGTCTTAAATTCTAACCTTTGAATCCGTCCATGTTGATATCTTCGACAGAATATAAATTCGTTCCAAATCTTGATCCACTTTTCCTTCTCCCATTCAGCATTGCAACTTCTTGGTAGATGCCCTTATTGATAATTTAGAACAAGTATTCATATTGGAAGTGCATGTTACCCTGCATTTCTACTCTTTTAAATAATTTGAAAACGCAATCTTATGCTGCTTTCTACTAGGTCCACCATTCTCGCAAGCAGCAATTAGCATAAGATTAAATTCAATTCGTTTTCCTTTATTATTATCTTTAATACATGTAGGAGCTCTTCGGGATAAATCAGTTATGATTAGTTGGGGATTTTTCAAGTACGGGAAAGTGAACATTTGTGACATTTTTCATATTTTTCCTGTAACTTTCGCATTTTTAGTCTGATTTTTAAAGTAATAAACTTTGCAGATACTTCAACATTTTATACGTTTTATAGAAGTTTTAAATAAATCGATAAGACAAAATTTAATGGTTAAAATGAATTTTTAATTGAGAACCATGTGACAAGGTACCCCTTAGCTTGGGATTTTTTTTAAGTTTTAATAATTTATATATTATTATTTCATAGTTTATTTATTATAATCAAATTAAGTATTTAATAATTTATATTTTAAATACACTTTTGTATATTTTCAGTAATAAAATTTTTAATTTCACAGGATGATAAACATTTTTATTGTAATTATTAATTAGCAAATTATTCTATTAAAATATTTCAATAGTATGCTTCTTGAATAAATGTCCCATAATTTCTTCTGATATTTGATTGTTTGTTTTGCGATTATAATTACGAACCATATTTGTTCTGCTCGAAATTCAAAACAATATAAAAAAAAAATATGACAAGCGTTCTTACATCATCAATAAAAATGGTCAAAAAAATAGGGATTTGTTGATTTAGTCAAAGAAATTAATTATTTTTTACGTAAATAAGCGCTAATATTAATTTTTATTAAAATTCGATTTCAATGAGCAACGTAACTGGCATTAAAATGTATTTCATTTATATAGCACCATATGCATGGCGTCAGAGGCGCTTCTTGTTAACCATTTATATAGCGCTCCTTCCCAAGGACGCTTGCGGCAGTGCAGGCTGGGTTTCGAACATGACACATTACAACTGTTGCTATTACCGCCGTGTGCAGAAACGCATCCCATTCGACCTACCTGCACACCATTCCATTAATTCAACTCAGTCTAAAAATTATTACAACTGCAACAAATGGAACACTTAGCGACTGTCACAATATATCCCATTGCGTTTGTCACAACATGCCCCACGGATCACGGAACATCCATCGCGGAAAATTCATTGAGTGAAAATTCAGCGTCTAAAAAATTCTTACGAGCGAAAATAAATTGCAAATATAAAGTTAGACGATGGCCCCTTAATTTGCCACAAAAAGCGCATGTACATGTAGTACATAGTTTTTGGGAATAATGTAAATATAAAAATTCAATTAATTAATTTATTACATGCATTAATCAGAGTCTTAGAAGTGGAGCTCCAATAATCAGTTAGCTTTACGTTTCAGTAACTGGAGCAATAACAACCCCGAATGAACATAGTACCAGCAAGTTAATGAAAAAGTTAACAGAATACACGAACAGTAAGCTAGGGTATCGGAGTAGTTATAAACTCTTCGGATCATATGAAATCATTAGACGATCTGAGGAATAGGCGTGATATTATGACTGTCCTGTTTAGTGATTCCCTTTTTGTGGCCCGCATATGTTGCACGTCAATCGATAAGTTGTATAAATTCCAAATTGAAATCTAGCTTTTCAATTTACGGATTTCGAAAAGTCCAGGGAGAGTGTAACAGAAATTCAGGGAGGGAGTGAAAGAAATTAGACGATCTGAGGAACCGACATGACTTGATGAGGGTATGGCATAGCATACGTTGCGCATCAATCGATCAACCTGAAAGTCCAGGGAGGAAGAAAATAGAAACTCAGGGAGGGCAGCCGGAATCCTAAGAATTTTTAGATGATCAAGTTTCCCGCTATAAATTTTCCAACGATGAATTTTCCGGATTCCATGCCCCGCATCTAAAAATATTACTCGATTTTGAACCCTAAATTTTGATCTAACTGATGAACTGATTTTAACTAAAATTCGATCTCAGAGCAGTGGCATTTAGTACATTTTAAAGGTAATTGAGTGCTCTACAAAGTAGTCAAGTGACATTTTTATTATTCTTACTACTTCAATCCTTACTTTCACACCTAAAAATTTTGTCGACAGTTTCTTAAAACTTCTGCAATCTTGTGTTGCATGCAAGTGAAGATCTACAGAATTATAGATTTTTCTATAGATTTTTTACAATCATAGGTTTCCATTTTTGCATACCGGTGTTCAATTCATAGCGATGTCACAAGGTACCACGTGTCACAAAGATCCCCACTTTCCCCTAATTCGAATAGCGGTGTTCAAATACATTATTTCGTGTGCAAAATTAGAATTTAATTTTATTGCATTGTAATTAAGAAGAATCTTAAAATTGTAAAGATAGTTGGCAATTTTAACTCACGTTGATTTCTTTATATACGAACACTGCGCCCTCATCACCTTTGGTCAGGTTGTAGAAAGGTGCTCCCACCAATATCTCATCTGTTCCGTCTTCATCCACATCCAAGGCGAGGAGAGATGACCCAAACATGCATTCAAACTGACATAAATTTTCACGAACTACAGATTTGTTCCAATTGATTTTGAAAAGAACATGATAACCTACACAGGATGTATTAATGACTTGTTTCAAAGTTGCGTCACAATGATCATCGATGTCTAAAATGGACACCTGAGAAAACATTTAAAATTGATTAATCCGTCCTAATTAATTAAATAGGCAATTTTTGGTAACAGATTCGGAGAGCGAGATAATCTTGATATATTAAAATAAAAGCTGTCGTAATTAAACAATTTATAAATAACAAACCACTCACTTTTCCAAATCCATTATATTTTGGAGATGCGAGGAGAGTTAAATGTCTTTTCCCGAGTTTTTTTAAGGAAGCAACAGCATAACCTTTAATTATGATAGTTGAAACAAACAATAAATTTGAAATAGTTGCCACTTATGAACTTGGCAATTGCTAAAGTTTTAAGACATATTTTCATTAGCTCGAAGTTGAACCAAAGAAAAATCAGGTTATGTTTTGTAAATGTAGTAGGCTATGACGAATAACAGAAGTCAAATTTTACTAATTAATTAACTCCTTTCATTTATTCAATTTTACAATTGATTATGAGTTCATTGAATGTAATTAAACTTGCCAGCAAGTTCCACATGTTTTGCGGTCACATTGTAATAACTGCATTCTTTTTCACCAGAACGTATGTTCACACCGCCTTTCAAATATAAAATTAATCATTGGCATCATTTTCGGAATTTGTAATTGAATGTGAAAAATAATATTCTCTTAACAAATTTTCACTTGACTAAATATGATAAAATAATAGCCTGTAACCTTTCCAAGACATAAGGCCGGGTGCACCAAATAATTGTCTTTGATCCTATTTCAGTTGAGATAAATGTGTTTTAAGTGAACAGTTAGGTAAATGGCATCATAGAATATCGACTGACCTCTTGACTATTGTGTAACGAAAATCCAATTTGTGCAAAGCTGGCGAAGTAATACCCCTTATGAAATCCGGTAGCTTCGTCATGAAAATACTTTACGTCTTCACCTGGTGCATGAAAAGATGCAACATCTCTGTCATCCCTAAACACGGAACAAGCTCCGGGACTTAATGGACCAGCCGGGCTCATGAGTACCTTCCTGAAGCCACATACCTGATCAATAACGTTACTTACATTTATAATTTAATCGATATTTGTTTATTTAATTTAAAAAAAAAACGCGGATGCAAACCAGTTAGTTTATGTAAGTTCTCTTATGTTTAGCACACAACATTCTTAATACCATTATAAAGATTTATTATTAAAATAATATTTCCATGACAATTCAAATTATTTCTCTTACAATTATTTCTTTTGTTCCATTTGATTGGTGGGAAACCAACGTTGCTCCGAACATTTGATTCCTCCATAAGGTTTCATTGTCTGATTAAAGTTGAAAATTATTTACGGTTGAGGACTAAATAAAGCATTTTAAGGATTTTTTAAATTTATCACTTCAAGAAAATTAAATTTATTAATAATAATCATACTTGCAAAATAAAAGCATATTCAAGTTTACTTAACTTAACAGATTATAGTGATCCTTCAGGATTATCTCCTGTCTTTAGGAACCACTTCTCCTTAATTTCTTATTTAATTGCTTTTAGACTCTAAGGCAATCTTAAATTCTTCCACCATTCTGACCTCCAATGTTTGGGCCCTAAGTTTGTTGCAGCTGTCAACAAGCCTTGCGATAAAGAATCAGCTACCAAAGCTCCCTGTTGGTCTCTTAAACAGCTTGTCCCCTTTTCCTTGCATCTCTATCTGCCTCAAAGTACTTTCCTGGATCCATATCTACTTTGCCAGTGATTATTTTGTATGTTTCTATGAGGTTCCCCTTAGTGCGCCTCTTTTCTAATGTAGTCATTCTTGTCCTTCCTAACCTCTCCTCATAGCTCAGATCTCTAAATCCTATTATCATTTTAGTAGCTCTTCTCTGCACTTTTTCTAGAGGTTCAATATCCTGTTTGAGATATGGATTCTGTACAAGTTCACAATATTCCAGATGAGGTCTCACTAGTGACTCATATAGGTTTGCGTGCAGGTTGGCCGAATGTGTTGCGTTCCCGCATGCTGTCGTAATAGCAACAGTCGTAATGTGTCGTGTTCGCAACCCAGCCTGCACCGCCAGGGAGCACCCTCGGGTAGGGGCGCTATATAAATGGTAGATCGATCAAAAACTGCCTTCACATCCCATTCGGATACAAAAGGCACTCAAAATATCGGCTAAATACAAAAAATATAGTCTCACGATAACATCCTTCTCTCTACTTATTATGGTTCTCTTGATCATTCTAAATATTCTATTGGCCTTTTTTGATGCTTCTGCGCATTGTCTGGTCGACTTGCTGCTTTTGTAGACTGTTATCCCTAGATCCCTCTCTTCTTCAGAAGACCTTAGACTCTTACTGTTTAACTTAGTGCTAGCCCTTCTATTATACTGTTTTCCCATATGAATGGCCACGCATTTGTCAACATTAAATGCCATATGCCATATATAAAGTTATAAAAAGTTTTGGTGAGATCTCCATTTGGGGTAATACATACAAGCATAGAATACTTGAAGAAATAATGTACAGAGAGTGCACAGAAAAGCAACGGGGCTATGAGGAGAAATTATAAGACGTAAATATTTAAATTTAGAAATAAGGAAACTGAGAGGTGACATTAGAAACATTCAAGGAGGAAACAGTTTATCACTGAACTTTTTTGAGACCACAAAAATTAGTCCCATGAGAGACTACAATGAATGTAAACTACGTAGAATCTCTGAAGAACATTTACACGATGACTTTTAAATCTTTAGTGGCTCATCTAAAACTGAGGCCCTAGATTTATTTAAATAAAGTTTCGATGAGAATGCACATTGTGACTATCAACGGTTTGTAAATATCCAATTACCGGCAAATCGTATCCATAATTAGCAAAAGGATTTTATTTTGTTGAAAAAGCAGTACCTGCACATAATTTGCTCTCTTCATTCACTATTCCACAAGCTTCAGGTCCTCCCAAATTATTCTGACCTAACGCTTCCTTCTTGATTCAATTTGTGTTCATATATTTTCATTAGCAATTATTGTACTAAGTATTTAATAATAATAATAATAAATTGTGCTTAAAATCTGAGGAGCACATCAGTCACATAGTTGCTGGATGTGAAGTCCTTGCACCAGTGGAATACCTTCAGAGGCACAACAAGGTGGCGGGCTACATATACTGGAGAATTTGCAAAAGTCTTAATTTCCCAGTGACAGAAAAGTATTATACGCATGAGCCCGAAAAAGTTACAAAGATGGAGGACAATGTCATTATGTGGGATAAACCAGACAGGACGATTCTTGCAAACAGGCCTGACTTAATAATCCTGAACAAAATTGCTTGCTTGTGGAAGTGGCTGTACCTGATGACGTAAATGTGTTAAAAAAATAGACAGAAAAGAGGTTGAAATACAAAGATCTGCAGAGAGAAATTTCTAGAATGTAGAATGTCAAGATAAAAGTGGTAGCAGTTGTAGTTGGAGCGTTAGGAACTGTGAGTGACAATTTTAATAAAGAAATTGAGTTTATACCCGGAAAGCCGATTGCTGAAGATATTCAAAGCGTCGCGTTGAACAGCACATATTCTAAGGAAATTACTTGGTTGATTGATAGAAGAACGGACATCGAAAGCACAAACATTTTTGTTTGTGTTCATTCGATTTAAGTTTTGACTCGGTTCGTAATTAAGACAATTCATTCATTTCCATTTATTATTGTTATTTACTTTTTTTTTTTAGTTTTTGTTGTTTTTTGTATTGCCTGAGGTCTCTGGATGAGACTTCGCAATCATTTTATCTGGCTGAAATACAGCCAACTTTGACTTTGGATAAAATAATAATAATTTTGCCAATTTTCACTAATTTTATTTTCTATTTCTTTTGCTATTTATGAACAACTGAAATTGTGCAGCTGGATGTTTTTGCTTCATTTTCATTTAGTCAGACTTTTATTTTTAATGCTGGTTGCTGACATTCTGGATTACATGTTCTTTCCGTCCTCTTTGCCAAAGTGATGAAAAGAAATATAACATTATAACAAACGGAAGAAGCGATGAAGGCTCAGAACGTGTCCAATTTGAAATTTCTTATAGAAAATTTTTATGGTGAACAGAGCTTATATATTTGATTTTGATTTGTTGCTTGGCATTTTGATTTTTGCTTGCTTTTCATATTGTTCATTGTGTGATCCGGCGAAGGGTAGTTAATAAATAAATTGGAAAAAGCTGAAAAATATGAAATTCGAGAACATTTTTGTAATTTTTAAATTGGCTTTTAATAAATTCATTCAAAAGTTAATAAATTACCTTGGTATTGGTGAGATAGTTTGCATGTCGTGTTCTCCTGTGATACTCGACAACTCTGCACAACTCCAGGAGAAAAATGATTTGTTGATAGATTGGATTTCGGTGCTCCGACCAACAACCTTAAATTTTAAATGTTAATTTACATGGGTTTAGGTTCCATTTAAGGAGCCTTATACATTCCAATGAGTTTACATTCGTTAAGTATGAATAAATGATTGTGTTCAAATTATCGAAACGAACACGTTGTAATACACAAAACAGAAGAATAAAGGGGGCCCATATGTTGCTGTAGATCACAGCACATTCAGACATTTAACTTTAGTGACCTTTCTTTTTCTATAAATCCTTAATTCGAGCAAAAGCCAGCACACTGGCGGTGATTTTCGGCACCAGTCACTTCTCCATCATTTTCTTCGATATGGCTTCACCTCCCATTAATCGGTTTTTATTGTAAAGGAACTTTGATTAAATAGAACTACAAACCATTTGATCACATTTCAACATTAATGAAGTTTAATCAAATCAAAGAAGATTGACATCGATATAATAAAGCTTATGCTTTTCAATAGTATAACATCAGTTTTGACGAGAAATGAAAAGATCAAAAATGATAAAAGCATATTTAATTGAGAAAGGCTCCCATTGAGAATAACATCGCTGGATTGAGGACGTTGTGATTTTGGTTCTCAAAGAGTAAACATTCGTTAATAAGAAATAACTTTTATCACATTATTGACATGTAAAAGAACACAATTAAGAACACTTTTTAAGATGTAAAACGTCTCACGTTAAAATTTTAATCAAAAACTTTCGATTTAGATCTCCAATATTTATAATTAAAAAGAGACAACACATTTTATTTCGTATTGACAACAATTATTTCAAAGATACAAAACTTACCAAGAATCACTCCCTGATTTGAAGGATGTCATTGAATAACCAAAATAAGCAGGCTCTTTATTATGCATTGAAATATCTGGATCTGGGGTGAAGTAGACGAAAGATTTGTCGATGATATCAACGGCCACTAACTTTCCAAACATGAAAGTGACGGACAGGATGGACGTTAGAAGCGCCATAGCCTATAATAAGTTACTGCTTAAATTCTGTATTCATTATATAAGCATCACATCGTGCAACGATTGCAAATTGATCAATTATCCTTACTAGCATCGGTTTTGTTCCGGAACTTCAACTTTAGGGTAAAAGTACAAGAAGAATCTCAGAAAATGAATTCCTAGTAAATTGTGTAGGCAATTAACTGGATTTAATAAGAATTGAATTGCCTTTTTATAAGAGATGACTTTCCTACAGTAGCGTTTATTTGAAAATCTTATATAGCAAAAATAATAAATAAGACTATATTTTCTTTTATAAGAAATTACTGACTGAAAGCCGCATAAATTGTGTAGGACCTCATTTTAAAACAGGGACTGCCATAGTTTAGGAATTAATTCAACTTGCCAAGCTAGTGATACGACAGCTAATAGTTCAGATAAGAAATGAGAAGCAATTTACTCTTGCAGCCTCATAAATGAGCTTTTAGAAGCAAACAAATTATGATTAATTTGAACGTAACTACCCTTAAGGTACCCGGAAGTAATCAAATCAGTGAAGAAACTGTTAATCAAAATCCTTAATTTTAGCAGCCCTCTAATTGCATATCTAGTGGAATTGAAATTGTTGTTAAAACCGTTGCTGCCAGAGTTTATCCGAATTGGACTTCTACAAATATTTTATTCTGAAATTGCTCAGTTCACCGTGGTTCCTGTTCTAACTAATCAATATTACATTATTAGTTTGATTGGAGTTTTTTGACAAAAAACATCTAATTTCGATGGCTCAGTCAGTTTCAGGTACTATTAGCACAAGAACCTCCAAAGTAGACATTCATTCTCCACTCATTCTTAACTTTAATAAGGAATGTGGTTAATTCCGCGAAAACGTTACCAAGAGTCCAAACAATTATTTTAGATATTTGTATAATTTTTTAGTCTCATTCTCTTTATTAATGTTCTAAATGTAGAATATGGTGCTTTTAAGTTTAGATTTTCATGCTTGTCCGATTTTATAGCAGATATTTCAGTTGTGTATTTTCATTTTTTTTTTAAATTTCGTTTTATATATATGAAAGTTCTAATTGAAGAATTTGTACTACCACATACAAAACCAAATAAGTTATTATTTGTTTCCTCTTTCAGTGTATTGTGAATTGAAATAGCACACATGCAAATTCTGTTTTGTACCTGATAATAGGAGTTATATAGCATTCCGAATGTAATGTTGCGACAGTTACATTAAGTGTAACTTTTTAACAGAACTGTGGTAGAATGCATCAAATATGTTAAAGTTTTGGTTTTCTTATTACTAGTCTTATTACTAGTCTTACCTCAAGTTTCTACTTTCCATGTTAACTTATTTCGGCAAAAAGTGAAAATTTCCACCAAAAACCGAAAACTCTCAAACTGTGACCCCGTTGGGTAGGGATCGACATGGAGGTGATTTTGGCCGGGCCCGTCGTGCAAATTACATGTTTAGAGATGGAGCCTTCTAACGTATTCAGTGATTTAATTCCGTCATTTCAAGCCTCATTTCAAAAATTACTAATTATTATACTTAATTATAATTTTATTAATTTTATATACATTCACAATTATAAAATGTGTGTTTCTTCGATTATCAGAATGACAAGGTGAGACTTTGGCCAAAGAATGTGGAAACACTACTGTTTCTCGAGTAAATAAACTCACTGCTTAAGAGAGTTCGCATTTCCACAAAAAATGTTTAAATTTCTTATACATGAGTTAAGTCATTCTCCGGCTAAAATTATCCGGGTCCTCCGGTCGATTCTTATCGTTGGGGCACCGGAAGACATCATCCAAATTAGAAAATATTTTTCACTTTTCTTCTCCTACCCAATTTTTGGGGACAAGTTTTAGGAAATATTACATTTTGATTTGAAAAAAATGTGTGTGCAACACCCTGACGCACATGCATCGAGGGCTAGATGCGAGCAATACCAAGGAAAATTGTGAGCACCGCAATCATTATCCGAGTTCTCTGTCATGGTTAAATAAACTCGGATTGAATAAATGCCTGCGAGTCGCTGCTCATACTTAAGTTAAGAAGGCATCAAATTAAAAAATAATTAAATATGTTTCGTGACTCACAATGTTTCAAAATTAATGCTGAGCTTTTCTTTAACTAAATAAATCATGCAAAGACAGACGTCTTGTTTTTTTTTTTGAAATAGACAACTCGCTGTTAAGCAAGCATGATTAACGCAGTCTTAAGCTTCCGGATAACAGAGCAAAAATTAATACTTTGACATTTGTGAGTTACGTAAGGCAAAATTTATTTACAGTATATAACTCTAAAAACACTGTATGGTTAAAATCCGTTTATTAAGAGGGGGCTAATAGGAGTTATCTTTGCTATCTCAGATGGAGAACAAACAAAAGACCACGGAGGCAATAGGAACAATCGGGAACCAAGAGAACAAAGATAACAACAACCTCGACAACATAGTGGAATAAAACAAGAAATCAAAGTGCTAAATACATTGTCAGGCAGATGATCATAAAATAAGTATTTTATATGTATGTATTTGACAAAATCAACGCCACAGTGGAATCTAAAGCCCAGATCATGGATGCTATGAACTGTCAAGAAAAAGATATCGTTGAATTAGAATAGTTTTCTCATAAAAAAGACAAGGCAACCGATCAAATCCACCTACCTAGCCAATTTTATTATTCCAGAGTTCCATAAGACGATGCTCTCTAGTGACGACGAATGTTAAAATGATTACTTCAATTAGAGAAATCGCTACCAAAATGCAGAAAAAAGGACGCTTATTCTTTTCGACCCACCCGAAAACCATTCTCATTCATTAGCTCTCGAAAGCAAGCATCGGCCTGCTGGAGAATCGATCCATTTGAAGATCGTTGACATCAGAAAGCTGCAACCGCAGTCGGACTATCTTACTCAAGTTGTTGCCTTTTACTGACGCAAAGGCACATAATTTCAAAAATTCTTTCCTCAGATTTAAACCAAGAAAATTAACTCAAACAAAACTCAAGCAGGACAAATAAAATTAATAAGTCAACTTTAAGTTCCCCAAGTTCACTCTGGTAGTCATCAGAGTATGAATACATTACATGACTTATGTTATGCTTTTTTATGTCCTGCTTTTGATATATTTCTAATAACCGCTGTATGTGTGTATATAATTTTAATATCTCAGAAATAGTACATGGATTAGAAGCTAATATTAATAGAACTAGATCTTTACATAATGGAAATAGAAACAGACTTTAGTGGAGAAAAACTTTATTTGAAAAAAGTTTATTTGGTGTTGCATAATGTCATCTCAAACCAAATCTTATTCAGACTTTTGGTTTAACACTAAACATGTTCAGCAAAGACTAAAAAATTAAAACATTAACTTCTTAAAGATCATCTTTGGACCACATACAGATTCACATGATTTGTACAACATTTGTTGATAATGTTCAATAAATATATGACTTTTCCAATAGAACACCAATTGAAAGAAATTCTCAAGGAATTTGGAGAACCCTCAGAAACCAGGCAGATGATCAAAATCATGGATGTTCTTGCTATAAATTGACATAAATTATCTTAGTAGATAAAAAGTAATGTTTTTTATATACATAAGAAAACTTTAGATGACAAAGTAAAAAATATTAGAATTATTAATTCAAAACTTAACCTCCTATCAAAATTGAGGTGGATGACAAGAAAAATAATTCCAAGTACAATGCAGAGTGATCCCACCAAAAGATAGGCAACTCCTAGGAATGGGTTTTTACCACCCATCCAGGATGTTGTGGAGAGAAAAACAAACTTTGAGCCCTCAAACGACCATGTAGGATAAGCTATTAAAAACAACAATTGTGAAATTTTCAATGTATCAGTAGAACCAGCCAATTGATCAACTCACAATAATAAATTCTAATTGAATAGTTTCCAGCGGGTAAGCCATTCTTAAAGATTCCAGTGGCATTAACTTTCCTGTAAAGTTTCCTGAAATTGGGCAAAGCAGCAGTTCTCATCCAGACCATCAAATCTTCATTTTCATAGCCATTGTTATCTATATTGTTCACATCCAACTGGTAAATTGGCTTCTGCCAATTCGGAGGATGCAGAGTGTTATTGAAAGCTAAAATAAAAATAACAAACAATGAAAAGAAGCACAAGTACATTTTCTAAATTCTATGAAACCTACATGCAGCTGGATTTTTGGAAAATCCAGGAGGATTGTTAAATTTGGAAGTCTTGTCAGTCGACCAAGCAATGCCCGTGTTCAATAAGCCAACTTCATGCTCGACACCCTCGTTCACGTAAAACAACTCAAAGGTATCTGTCGGAAAAAAATGAAATACTTTTAAAGAACTCAAACAAAATACTAGACTAAGTGATAATATGAGTAAAGTATGATTTAATAATGTGCAACAATTAGAGTCTGAATGGTGGAAGCTTTTGATTTAATGCATCTCCATTAAAAGTGTGATTCCTGAGTCAGAGTTTCAATCAGTGAGTAACATAAAAGTTGCAAAAATTACCATTGAAAAGACTGTTTGCAATGGCTCCACATGGAGCATAAGGGAAGCTCCCATTTGCAGTAATTTCTCCCCTGTATGGATCGCAATCAGGGTTCAACTGATAGTAATCTAGCTTAACCCCCAGCAACTGATGGTCATCTCTTGATCTTACATATCTTCTATGATTTTGATAGAAATTGGTCAATCCATAATACATGTACACAGGTCCCTGCCAACGAAAAGTTAAGCAAATAAAAATTAATAATGCAGACAATGCAGATATGTCACTGACTGTGAAATTATCTTTTAACTCAAAAGCAACATCACATTCACAAGTTTTGCCAGAATTGTTTTTGAGGAACTCTAGGCAAGTAATATCTTTCAATTTTGTAGACTGACAGGCTGTATCAGTGTAATCGATTTTCATTTCAGAGATCTGCAACAGGTAATATTTGTAAAAAAAAAAAAATTCGCTATTAAGGCTATCTTGCAACTAATTAACTGAACAGAGTGAAAGAAACACTCACATTATTAGATGCCACCAGCAAAGCCACCCCTAGAGGAATGAAAACCAATCCAACAGCAAAGAGAAGTGGAAGAATAGTTCTTGCTGTGATGATTGGCTGCCAAGCTGGCAGCTTTTGCTGTTTAAAATTTGTATCTGAAAAGATTGTAAAATTAAGAAAAGTTACATTTATTCTAGAAATTCCAAGTTCATAATATTTATGATCACTCTAAAGAATTGCAGCAGTTGAGGATGAAGAGTATCTGAAGTGAGGCAAGGAGAAGATAAAGTAAGTAATGAAGATGATTAAATAGTTGTAAAAGTGAACAATAATCTTGCTGAAGTTTGGCAAATCACTAATTAGGAATTAGGGAATAAAATGAGGCTTAGATACAACTGGCATCAAGTAATTGTGAAAAAAAGTTAAAATTAGCCTAACAAGATAACAATGAATCTTGAAAATATAACTAATCAATTCTATATGTCCACTTAAATTCGTTTATTATAACGATGAGAAGTGGCTTTAGTACAAGGACTTTCACAGCAGCTAAACTATATAATAGAATATTCCAACGGAGACTCTTTTGTTTTAGTTTGTGTCCTTTTTCTCACAAAACGTTTTGGTCACTAGATAAAGTGATAATACCTTGTGGCTTTTTACTCGTTGAGACATTGTTTTTACCAAAAGTAGACATATTTATTTCCTCTCGAGTCAACATAAGTAGCCTATCGGGCGCAGATAAAAGCCTGTAAAGTAATCCAGAAATGTATTTCCTATTGCAATAAAACTGATATATATAATTATATGAAAACTAAGGAAACATGGAGGACCCCATCACATTACCTAAGATAAACAAGCACCAAGTTCTCGAAATCAATAAATGTTCTTAAGCTTATCGATACAGTACGTAATTCGAAACAAAAGTAATACTATTAATAATGTAAACCAACGGTATTTACCAACCTTTACATTTTGGTAAATTTGAAATTAACCCTCTTCTTTAAAGCAGCTGAAACATCATTATTGCCGTTATTACAATGAAACATTTGGCAACATCATATTTACTAAAAAAAAATATTTACAAGTAATTAAAACTATGAATAATAATCCATTATAACCATTACATAACTATTACCAAAGTATATACTAATTTATAACAACTAAATTACTTTTTAACCAAATAAAAACATTTATTTCTAAAGGTGATTTCAAAAATGATATATTGTTATTTTGTTTTCGACTTTTATTGTAAACATAAGTACTCCGACATCAACACACATCGTTTAACGAGGAAGATCCCGAGACCTGACGTGTTATTATTTCTGATGATGAAATGATGAGTAACATGGCTCAAAAATCGTCTTCTGAGCCTAATCGCGCTTGTTTGCAATTTGTTAATGAAACGAAACTTTTGTTGGAGGAATCGAGCAAAGAACCGGGTGTAGGCCTTCCGACATTTGAAGACTCTTTATCTTCCTCTGGTGAAGATATGTGGGCCGAAGTATCCGAAAAGAATACTTCTAATGTAACTAAAATCAAGCCTGGAAAGAAAACGCGTGGTAGAGTCAGAATAAAAATGGAATTTATCAAAGACAAAGTCAGGCGATATACGACTTTCAGCAAAAGGAAA
The DNA here is from genome assembly GCA_011800805.1 of Hirudo medicinalis. Lineage (NCBI taxonomy): Eukaryota > Metazoa > Annelida > Clitellata > Hirudinida > Hirudinidae > Hirudo > Hirudo medicinalis. The sequence continues at coordinate 297,973 of MPNW01000056.1, forward strand.
ACAGGAATAATGAAAAAAGTTATTTGAACGATTGGTTTTCATTATGATATTTTAAAACTTTTATATAGTTCTATAATTCTTAGCCATTTCAATATAAAATGTTTGAAACTATCCATGCATAGAATTATTGTATAATGACTAATGTTATTTTATTTGCAGGCATATGAACTTGCACAGTTGACTGGCACACAGCTGATGCTGTTGGTCGCCAGCGAAACTGGCCATGTGTACACATTTGCCACAAAAAAATTGCAGCCAATGATCACTAGTCCAGAGGGAAAGGCCCTTATTGAAGCATGTCTGAGCAGTGATTCAACCTCTCCCTCTTTAGTTTCTGATGAAACTTTGACTTTTAATAGACCTACAATCAAAAGGAACATCGATGCAAACAAACAGAGCGAAGTGCCAATCAAGAAATTTTTGCCTGCAACTAACTCACCAGCAAAAGGTGATTTTTTCAAGTAAAGCTCCTCACATATCACATGTCCCTCACCTTTATTAATATTTTATTAATTAATTGCTAGAGGTCAATCCACCAATTGTTCCCATGGACCTTAGTAAACAAGTTATACCATGCATGCCAGAAACTAGGGATGAAAAACCCTGTAGTTTTCCCAATTATCACAGTAGCTTCACTTCCTAACACTTTCCGCTTTTGTTTGTTTGACTTTGGATAGTTCTCGAGCCAGCAAAAGCACCATTGAGGAACATTTTGTAAATTTATTTGAGTGTTCATTTGCCACGCATTTAGATGCTCATTTTTCAATTGTAGCAAATTTCAGTCAAAATTTCGCTTAGATTTCATCAGGTTGAATCTCCTGGGATGATTGTCAATGATATTTGTTCATAATTTGTAAGATTTTTTTACTTTAACTTGATTTAGAGGTTAATAAATAAATTAATAACAAATCACCTATCTGCTTTCCAAGTTTAATTGTGTAGCATTTATTTGCAAAAATTGTCATTTTATCAAATTTTAGATTGTGCTGTTACAAATGTTTTGCATTTCTGTCACTTCTTTCTAATTTCAACTGGACCAAGAGAAACCTTCAGCAATCTCTAGAAATATGAATGTGTTTTGCAAATAGTTTCTTCCGTACGCATTTGAAAAATGGAAATTGAAAGATATAATTGAAAAAAGACTTTATTGACACATTCATTAGGGATGTGCTTCAAGATTATGTTAAATGCAATTTCTGAAATTATGGACAGGAGGCGATTTCAATTTTTCATCTATTTCTCTGGTTTGTTACATAATTTATAACCAAAACTTAATTAAGGATTATATTGTCAAGTAGGAGGATCGACCACAACTTTTCAAGCTTTCATGAGGGAGTTAACAACGGACCTGGCATTTAGAACCTTCAAATCAGAATAGGTCTGTCCAGTACCAACAAAGACTATCGGCTGTCCAGTTATGTAGGTCATTGAAATTGCAGCCCCAACCTGCCACAAATTTGTAAAATTTAATGTAGGATTGGAGTAACATTTGAGCTGCCATTCTCAATGATGAAAGAAAACACACATGTAGTGCTCAAAATAACATCAATAAATGTTATATAACTATAGAAGGTATAAGAAACACACCTTGTCGTCGATTGTATCAAACTTTGTCAGGACAATGCCATCAATGAGATGAGGGTTTTCCATGTTGGAATAATCAGCAAGAGCCTGATTGAATTTCACTAACTGATCAACTGCATCATTTCCTACAAGTGCCTCTCCAACAAACAGCACCAAATTTGGTTGATTCACTTTGATGAGTTTAGCCAATGATCTCATCAAGGGTTCATTCCCTTGTGTTCTTCCTGCTGTGTCCACCATTACAACATCAAATTGAGCATCCCGGGCATGACCAATGGCCTCCATAGCGACTCCAGCAGCATCCTTTCCATATCCTTTCTCATAAAGCTGGACCATTGGCTCTCCTGTTCGAGTGGAATTAAGCTTCAGGCAGTGGGTCCTTAACTGCTCGACAGCTCCGGCTCGAAAAGTATCACAGGCAGCGATCAAGACCCTCAGATCATTTTCTATCAGCCAGTAAGCAATCTTAAAATGTCAGATGCTTGGGTGAGATAATGTAACTTTCAACAACAAAAGCAATTTTTCAACATACATACTTTGGCCAAGTTAGTAGATTTGCCTACTCCATTGACTCCACAGAATACAATAACAAAGGGCAACTTCTTGTGCTTTGCTTCTAAAGCATCTCTGAGGATGTCAATCCTCTTATGTGGCGTCAGCAGTTGAATGCAGGATTCTTCTAGACTCTGACGCACGGTCGAAGCCACAGCTATGGTTGTCAAAACCAGTATTTTAAATAAAATAACAAATTAAAATAACCTTACATACTTTTGAATGTTCCAAGAACTTTTCCTTCCAGTTTGGTCACAATTGAATCACAAATGTTTGCAGCAATTTCGGCGGCTACATTCTTCGCTGTAAGCAAATGCTTTAAAAGTCATGTTTATTGTGGCATTATCGTATAATGCAAATGCAGAGAACCTCGGCAGCTAGAGCCAGTTAGAAAGCTTTTATTACAACAGGACTACAAAAATCGTTTCGAATCATTGGGTTACCAAATTCAATGATTCCATGTGAATGTTTTATGTATGAGATCAGTTAAATGCAATATCATGCAAAAAATTAAACCTAAATACTTTGACCGATGAACATATAATGAATACATTCATTAATATTGACTTTGTGATGCTCCAAACATTCAAAAGAAATGAGTTTTTTTTTTAATGTTATAATGAATGAAATTCTAAGCTTCTGATGTGTTTCTGATATTTACAAAATGAACATTTAATTAAATTAAATGAATTTTTTTAACCAACCAATGAGGTGGTCTTTCATTTTCTCAATAGCTCCTCGGACATCCTCTTTTGTCAATACCTTGGAGCCAACAAGGCTCCTCAAACTTCCAAAGAAGCCAAATGCTGATCTGAAGAGATGAGAGTTAAATTGATTAATCGGATCAAAGAATTTCAGACACAAAAATGTTGCAAAGCTAGCTATAAACCAGTGAGAAAAATAAGATAATCAACCCCTTCGAAGATCCCTTCTGGTCCTCTGCAATTTCTTCAATGAATTCACTTTCATTTCCTTCATCTAAGCCCTTCAGTTCACCTTTCATTGATTCATAATGTTCAGCTACCTTCATTATTATAACAAATGCATAACTTTAATATCACTCTCCATAACATAATATATCACAAAATGCATAGAAACACTACACGCTTTGCAAAATCATCATCAGAAAGTTACAATTCACTAACAATCTGCTGCTGGGAATTTGAGTTTGTTTCACTGTAGTCAAATTCCTGTGTATTTTTACCAGAATTTAGCCATTCTCGGTTTTGCTTACCCTTCTTAGGCTCTTGCTTTTTCTCTGCAGGTCTGAAGAAACAGGTAAGTAGCTTAGTAATGCAACCTCATTTTGAGCCGGTGGATTTACATAAATTACAAATAAAAACAATGCAAACAGTAAAACAATACATTCCAATACGAACATTCCAAATTAAAAAATGAAACATACTTTTTATCATTTTTATTTGCTTTTAGCAGTTTTTCCTGAAGTTTCTTTAGATTTTCTTGGACATTTACAGTTTTTGAATCATCATCACTAGCTACAGATTTGATCTTTTCTACGGCAGAAACATTTTGCGTGGCATTCTTTGCTGCTGTTTAAATTAATTATTTAATATTTGATTTATTGAACATATTGAGTCACAATCATCATCATTAAGATACTAAAAATTTTTAATAAAAATTACATGCTGTAACTAAAACCACATAATTAATATACATAACAAGTGAAATATTATAAAAGTAAACTACAAATTTCAAAGACTAAAAAAATACAATAGAATACAGATTATATTATAAAGATTAATATTTAACCTTTAATGTTATTCTTTTTTGGTGGTTCACTTTTCTTGCTTTCTATCATTGAGGCTACAGTTTTTTGTGACTTCTGAGACTCATCAAAGGTTCTCATCTTCCTAAATAGGTAGATTTACTGTAACTACATTTGATAAGATCAAATTCATCATTAATCTAAAATGCCTTCATTATCTACAAAAGGCGGGCAACATTACGAAATTAAAAAAAAACAACCTGTATTTCATTAAGTATTTACAACATCTAAAAATTAATTTGAATTGCTACATCTTTACCTCATTTCACCCTTGACTGCATCTTCCACTTCTCTCAACTTTTGTAGAAAATGACTTTGAAACCCATCTAGATTTAGACATATTTCCCCTTTGTAAAGTTCATCTTTGTAACGATTTCTAAATTCGATTTGTATGTCATTCAGAAATTTGTCAACATAAGACAACTGCAGGAACTTTTGATAAGCAACCTTGACAAAACAAGTTATAAAAACTTTTGAAATAATAAAAATATACACTTAAATTAAATAAAGACAACACCTACCACAAAAACCAACTCAAACTCATTGTCCAATTTGTATTTCATTTTTAATGCATCATGGGTGAATGAATCTAAGCCACCTCTCTCCTTTTGAAATAGAATAAAGTCTATGTTAACTGATCCAGCTTATAATCACTACAAGCAATTTGCCTTAGTATCACACAATAGATATATCAATTAAGAATGTACATTATAAATTCATATGATCAAAACAATGTAGTATATTTCCCCCAACAAACAAATTTTAAAAATCATTCACAACAATAAGTTCTAGACTTATATCGGTTCAAAAATCAACCAGGTAATGCTTAATCGGAAAATAAAAATATGTTCGCTTCAAACACATGTTTCAAAGTACCTGTAGGATTACACTTTTTATCAAAGTGTTGACAGAAATGGCTAAACTTTGGGCTGTTCCTTGGAAGCACCACAAAACTATGCCACCCTTACTAAAAATTGTAAAAAGATCGAGCATGATAGAAATGTGCGAAACCCCAACCACAATGTTTGTGACGTTGATCCGAAACCAGGAAACTGCTTAAAATTGAAGGGGAATAACTGTTGAATGTTCAAATAAATCTAATAATTTATTAAAAACAAAAATATATTTGTTTTGATAAAACAAAAATATTTGTTAAAATTAAAAGTATTGTAAAATATTGTTTTAAGTACCAAATTACAATGTATTGTAGCGAAATAGCATCCCGTAGGATGCTCGTCTAACATGAAATTTAAAAACGTGGAATGTGTTCTGCCAAAAAATAAAATATTACATACGTATCTCTAGGGAAATATATCAAATCATTTATTCCCGTTTAAAAATTGAGGGGGAGGACCAGCAACCTGTAAGTCACAAGTTGTGGCTTTCAGTTAATGAAATATGATAAACGCCACTCAGGAGCTGGGAAGAAATGCCTTTCAAAATCTCCGGAGGTGTTCAAAGGATCAGCACTGTCTGTCTTAATTACACGTTGAGGGGAAGTCCATATGCTGTGAAGGAGTGAAACTAGAAACCGTTAAAATCCAATAAATGACGTCTAGCTTTTCCCGATTTTTAGTTATCCTTATTATAAAGTTTATATTAGTTTCCCTTATTATAAATCAATCTTCAAAAAATATCAATCCTAACTCCCAAATATTCATAGCTTTTATGTAACACCATCTCAAAATCTATTTCTGTGACGTCACAAACACGTGATACACTTTAGAGCATTGTTGGCTGTTTGCGATGGATTTAATGTTTTCAGGCACTGACCCATCTATTTGTCGACTCTAGCCTGGTCAGTTTGCCTTCCTGTCGCCTCAAGCAGCTTCTGTTTCTCAGTCTGAGAAGATCTTGTATATCTTGATTAATTGTATAATTTACAAAAAAAGAAAACATGACCAAGTAAACTTATTCACGGCCTCTTTCACAGCTAGTCTACATAATAGCCGCATTTGCATTTAATAAGTCTCTCCTAGCCGTGTCGGGCATGCGGGTGCTCAGATCAGCTGAGGGGTTAATTCGACATTTTCAGAGCGACGCTCGTCCAAGGAGGTGCAAATACTAGTGGGTTTTCTCAGAATTTTAGGGAGTGAACAATCCCCTTCGTGGGAGGTAATAAATCCTTGCCTTAATATACTCCCCCTTTCCATAACGAAAGCTGGTCCAGTCGGATTTCATTAGCCTAAAATCTTTTCCCTTCAATGAGAGCTTCCCTCAAGTTTACTCTGATCTCGAAATGCCAATGGTTTGTGCGGTGGCGTAACTTCAAATGGCAGGCCCCCGCAATAAAATCAAAATGGGCCCCTTGAGGACTTGAAGGGTTACGCGTAATTTGCATGGTCAAACTACGCAAAAAACACAATGCAAGACAAAATTAGATAATGAGATTCCATTAAATGTATATCAAAATTTGAATTTTGCGACATTAATAAAATTATAATCCTTTTTAATAATGGGTTGCAATCACCAACGAAACTTAATAATGAAAATGTAAGTTGAAATCATTTCTTTACAATGTAAAAGTAGAAATATATTTGTTAATTTTCTTTAATTAACTTTTTGATACTTAACTTAAACCATTTTATTTTTCTGCAATTTGCTCAAATCTATCTATAAGTTTGTCTGTATCCATAACTTTTGCCCGTTCTGCTTCAGCATTCAGTATAGCCAATCCTTTAAGATGATCTTGAGACATTGAATTGAGAAGAAAAATTTTGATGTACTTCAGCTTAGAAAAAGATCTTTCTGCAGATGCCACTGTAACTGGCAATGTCAAAAATATTATTAACAAACTTCTACATATCTTGCAAAATGTTGAAAAAAGTAACTTTTGAAACACAGCCATGACTGTCGAGAAAAATTTCGGGTCCATAGGAAATAGACGAAGCAGACTTCGGGTCCCTATGTTATGTCAATTTGGTAATCGAAAAGCAAAAAAAAATAATGGTAATGGCTGTCTGTTAGATGTTCATAACTGATAGGTTGAGAACTATTTATGTTATAGATGCAGTCTGTGCAACTTTCTCGCAATTTCGGTTCATTTAATTTATCAAATTTTCTTTCTCTCGAGTCCTCGCTTTCAAGCAAATTTTAACTGGGCGCGGCACTGGTCGTCGGTAGCCGAGTGGTTAAGGATCGCGATTTGGTGAGGCTCCGTTTGGGGTTCAAATCCTAGTCGCTCGCAAGATTCCCTATAATTAACACTGGTTTTAGGTTCAATATAACCCGATAATTCAAGTGTCTTTTCTTTGCTTGAATTTGCAAATTTTAACAGAAAATCGTTATTTTTTCCTTTCTCCTCTTTGCTGCTCCTCTTAAATTGCTTGCCATGGTAAATGTATTAAAAAGGGGTCCGGTTTTAAAATTTTTTGCTTTTCCATTACCAAATTGAGATAACGTGGTGGTCCGTGGCTGTTGCCAGAAATTTCTGAGTACGTGCAAAGATAAATCGTGTTAATTAAAATCGTTACAACTTTTTAATTTCGCACCATACATTAAATTTTATAGAAATTTGTTTATTTTAAAGTTTCAGCAAAAAAATAAAATAAAAACTTATAATTTCAATGTGCTCAACGCGGAATCATTACCATTTCTTGTAATAAAATATAGATAAATAAAGACTGAAATCTCCCTCTTCTGATCCCTGTTTAGTGGGTTCCAGCTTTAGCCAGGGGGAAACACCCTCGGCCAACTTGAAAAAATAACCTCTTTTAGCTTCCCCTTCCCTCCCAAAGAGAAGGTTAAGGCGTAGGCTCGAACAAAAAATCGTTTAAAAATCAATTTTAATGTGAACATATGCGGATAGCTTTAAAACTAGTTTACTATGGACGCATTACAGTAAACATGACAAAGTGTCATTGAATATAATTCCACAACCTGCATAATCAGTTTAGAAATAGAATTATTAAATAGAATTCATCTTGAATCGAAAGTATTATTATGGCCTTATTTACACTGCAGTTGTTTAACTTAGTAACCGTAATTAAGTACGAGGACCTTGGTGTCGACAGCCTCTCATAATATTCGTATCTTAACGCCAGAATTTAAAACACTTGTTTATACTGAAGCGATGCTTGTACCAATATTCAGTCTCAATTTGAAGCAGAAAATAAATTTAAAGCAAGTTTGTGCTGGAAGGTTTGATGGCAGAAACAATTGTCTCGCTGGCGCTACGAGTAGCGGAAAAGTAAATTTATTTAATTAGCACTGAGCTTAATATGAAATATCTAAAGTTGATTTTTTTTAGATTTTTATTCACAATCCAAGTCACGTTAAATTTGATAATGATAGTCATGGTGATTTGGTCATGTTAAACATTAATCAAGCGGTCACATGTTTAACAACCGCCAATTTCAACCAAGATCGAGACTACCTAATTGTGGGAACTGCAGAAAACTTAATGGGATTTGATGTATTTAATAACCTGGATATCTTCAACAAAGAGGTATGTCTTCTTATTCTTATTAGTTATAGCCCATTACACACAGGGCCGACGAAGAGTGCAGGGGGAGGGTGCCTTGGGCTCATTAATTTTTTTGGCCCTGCCCAGGTTTTAAAATGTTAAAATTTTACAATCTCTGAACTTTATTTTCCATTGCCAAATTGACATAACATAGGGGCCCATGGCTGCCCGAAATTTCTGTTGGCAGCCCTGTTATATAATATTATTTCTAATATTTCCAAGTTTTGCTAATATTCACATTTGTCTTTGCAATTAAAATCTCTTTAATTAACTTCCAAAATTTATGATTCCACATACTTTTTCTAGAAATTCTTATGTAGGTATTTTACTCACACTTTTTAACTTTGCATTTATCAAATCAAATGATCTGAAGGTTTCAGACAAACCCACTACAGCTGTATATGGTGAAATAGGACATGTTGGAAGCCCCCTGGTGGTCGTGGGTGGAAATTGTTCCATCCAAGGTTTTGATTTTAGTGGCAATGACAGCTTTTGGACAGTAAGTCAATATGGAAATCATTTATTAAATTCATTGATGTTAATTGTTCTTTAACTTAAAATACATTTATATGAATCATTTTAGGTCACCGGAGACAAAGTCTGTTCATTGGCCATTTTAGATTTTGATGGAGATGGAAGAAATGAAGTAAGACTTATTATTTATTTAATTATTTATTTTACATGAGCACTTATTTACTTTTCGAAAAAAAAATTAAACAAAAGTGACAAAACTAGGAACACTAAGGAGGCTATTTAATTATTAAGAATCTGTTTAATCTAACCTGTTTTGTGTCATTAAAGTTAAAATAATGTTTTGTGATTATTTTCATAATTTGCAAGCTGCTTGTTGGTTCAGAGGATTATGACATCAGAGTATTCAAAGATGATGAAATATTAACTGAAATATCTGAGAATGAGGTAAGATTTTGAAATGATGTTATCCTCTGAATGCAAAGGGAGCTTATGATCAATACAGATTGTTAACAACCTTCTACCAGTCACTTCTGGTCGGTTTGCATATACACTGATGAATGGAACAGTGGGTGTCTATGACTCAATCTCAAGAACATGGAGAATCAAAGTTGATTATAATTTCTTTCTAGACTAAGTTTTATTTATTGACACATTTATTTTTGTTTTACCAGTCAAAAAACATTCCAAATACATTGGCAAAATTTGATGTTAATGGTGATGGTGTTGATGAACTTATAACTGGTTGGAGCAATGGCAAGGTGAGTACAAACATGTAATTTGTTTGAAGTCTCTGAAAAATGATTTTGTATCTTGTTACTTTTTGTATGGATATATTTGTATTTTTGTTATATTAAAATTTGTATAATAGCATTAATGGTTTTTCAAGTTATGAATCAATTTAATGGAATAATTTGTGTACATTTGTATCATGAATGAATGAAGAGAAATTTGTGCGAGACTATTGCTAAATAGCGAGCAACCGGAGCTCCTACGATTAAGCAGTGGCATTCCAGATATTACGAAGTATTCATGCTACTTGTGCAGGCTCATGCTAATAAATAAGATCTATTGATTTACTTGATTTTATTTTTTTTTTATTTTATTTATTGGGCAAAAACGTAAAGGAAATGGTAAGACGGAGCAATGTAAATACCCAAAAGGTCCATCGGAAGGTAGATAAACCAATTTGTAGATAGGCTACATAGGCATTTTGAAAGTTATGAGTTACTTAACCTAAAATTATAGAAGCAGAGTTGAAGCAAAAGCACAAAAACAAACAATATGTGCAAGAATGTGTTGGCTTCTCTATTCTATCTTGTTCTATCTGCATAAGATTTTGTTTACAAAATGACAAGGGATAGGACAATGACATTTGACCTGAAATGAGTGCTTATGAGCAGATCATAACATTTAAGAGAGAAACGTTTTTAAGGCTGTATGTGCTAAATCAGGATTTTGGATGTACAAAGTATGGTCTTTAGATACAAGTGAACATGAGAAGATTTAATAAAGCAAAAAGCCATTCAGGGGCAATCTCAAAAGTGATGGTCATATCTACAATATAAAATAGAAAGTGCATGTATATGTCTGTCTGTCCCATGAACTCCTAAGCTAGTTTTTACTTAAAGAGACCAATTTAGAACAACTTCAACAGTTCAATCAAATTTTGATTTGGGCAATAATTAGTAGTTCTGCCAGATGGTCTACATATGTTAATATGAAGTCAATGATGTCCTATTTAATATCATAATATTAACTTTTCGTAATTCTAACAACATTTGAATTCTTTAAAATACTAGATCGATGCACGGGATGTTGTGACAGGTGATACAATCTTAAAGGAATCACTTTCTAACGCAGTAGCCGGCTTCATTGTGGTTAGTCACTAATCTTAATTAGTATAGTATATTAATCATTGGTTATAAAAGTTCATGTTGAGTTTTCAAATTTTATAAATTACAGACAGATTACAAAGGGAATGGGCAGAATATTCTGCTTTGCTGTTGTCTGGATGGCAGGGTTGAAGCTTTCTCAAGCAATCCATTAGCTGTTGGGGGAATCCAGAGAACTTCAGACCAAGACTTGTTTCAAGAGTTGAGCAACAAGAAAACTGTTAGAATAATTAGTAGGTATTATTCTACCAAAAGCTACATTTTAAGTAATTAAATGTAATCACTAGAGTCTGCTATTGGAACTCAAAAACTATGAAATCAACAAAGCACCATCCTCCTCTCCTCAACATTCACTAGCATCAATTCCAGTGAGAAACATTTTTATTCAAAAAACCATTAATGAAATGTTGGCTTCAAATTTTAGAAACAAGTTAGAGGCCTACTCTTATAAATGCATTAAGAGTAAATATTGAGGTGGAATTACTTATGCCAAACAAGATTTAAAAGAGGCTTTTTTTTGCTGATAAGGGGTTGAGACGATATTGAAGAAGATTTACCATTCATCATATTGCTATACAATTTAATAATTATTTAATATAATTTAATAATTATAATTGCTAGCAAAGACAACACTTATTTACTTTAGCTTGAGGAGCTTTATAACTGATATATCGATCATGCGGCTAAGCAATTTGTGGTAGTTTCTAGTTCCACTTCAGAATGTTACCACCAGGTGCACCAGAGCAGAAAGAGCGACTGCATTGTCTGCCAATTCCCATGTATATGGGTGTTGGTAGTCGAGTGGTTAAGGCTTTTGCTTTGGTACAGCTCCATTAGGGTTAGGGTTAGTTCCAGTTCAAGAGTTCTCAAGAGTTTCTGTAACTATCAAATTGGTGCACTAAAATATAATGAGCAAAGTGAAAATGGCTTGTTTAGATATATTTATATTTAAGCATGCAAGCTTTAAAAAGCAATCAAAATGTATGCTTTCCGGCTGATTTATGTAATGCAGAAAATTAGGCAGAAATCTTTTATTTAATGTGTTTGATAAAATATTTCAAGTTATTTTTTTTTTAAATTTCATATACAAGCTAAACATTTTGCTCTCAGGCTGACACCCAGGTTCATTCTTATTTGTATGTCACCAATCCAGAGGAATCATCTGAACAAGTAAAATTTTTTCTGCTCAGTGATAATTTAAAAAAAAATTAAAATCAATTTCAGGGTACTGTGGAGCTGCAGGTTTGCACTTCAAATGGCTAGTCTTCTTTCTAGTAACTATTCAATTTATAATGCTGATGTTAAAAACGTAATGTTTCATAATCCAATTTAGATTCCATCATTCGAGCTCTTGTGATTTTTGCAGAAGGAATTTTTGAGGGAGAAAGTAGTTCTGTGTTAGCTTAGACAATATTTCTTTGCACTGTAATTCATGAAAACATTGCATATATATATATATATATATATATATATATATATATAAAACATAGATTATAGAATAATTTTTTGTGACAGCATTTATTAGTCGAATATTATATTTCAGCCATCTTTCCAATGATACAGCATCCAATAAAGTTCAGATACCATTATATCCCCAGAAAGATGCTCCCACAGATTTGTACATTAAGGTCTTTGTGGGCTCACAATCAAGGCAGTTTAATTGTTTATTTTAATCTTTTATCTCTAATTACATTAAGTAATTTTAAGTAATAATATTGTTGAATTATGAATTTTTTATACCACTGTAATGCCTTTCTTCACAGTGATAAATTGCATGTTTTTGAGATAATGAGATGTCTGCCAAGATTTTCAATGTACCTTTTGGTAACAAATAGAAATTTGCCTGAACCAGAGGGCTGTGTGCAATTTCAGTTGGCAGAAAGAGTAAATAGGGTTGGGCTGGCTTTCCTTAATTCCTTATGGAACATTTTTATTTATATTTTATTTACAAAAAATTATTTCTGTTATATGTAAATATATATATATTATTGATGGCATTCATGCAAACATCTAAAATTAAATATAAATATAATATACAAAAATAAATATAATTTTTACACAACAGGTGTGTTTGTGGATAAATCAAAACTTCTTACTTCCAGAAGATTTGAATGCCTCTGATAACCTAGATGTGCAATTTGTCTGTCTGAGAACCTCAATGCCCATCCAAATTCTAATGAATTCTTCAGGACATGTAATAATACAAATGTAGTTAGAATTTATAACAATATAATTTGTATTCTTCAATCACTCTGAAATCAGATGACTTTGAAAACTGACAACATTGAGATGGCGGGAGAAATTATACAGCAGCTCTGTTCTTTTCTAAACATTCAGCATTTGTCATCTAAAGCCAACTTCCCAAAACAATTTTCTCAAATCTCGAGCTTAATGGACATGGTAACTGAATGAAGATATTTGCGCTTAATAAGTTTTTGAGGGCATAGGATTAATTACCAAATTTAGATAGAAATTCAGTGGGCATTATATAAATTTGATTGGACAGCTCATGCAAATAATATTTGCTTGTCGTTGAAATCATGAGAAAAGCACACGTTGCAAGAGATAATGATTTTTAAGGACATATATTGCGTTTTTATAACATTATGAGCATATAAAATGTTATCATTATTTATTTCACTATATTTGAATACTTTTAGTTGGTCATTAAGTTTAATATTTAATCAATATTAAATCATGTAAAAATTATGGTTTTTTCAGATACAGGAGTTTCAATCAACAAAGCAAAAGCTGTCATCAGAGATGGTAGATAACTCAAACATGATATTAAATCTTGTTGTAAGAGCAGAAGATGCTAGAATACTTGGAGACATGTAAGTCTTGCAATAAACTAAAAATCACTTGAATATCAATATTGATGCAATATTATAAACTTAATTTTTACATGCCCTTGGCAGGATATCCATGAAACATTTGTACAATGATCTCCTAAGTTTCAACAAGGATTTGTACAGTTACTACAAGATGAGAAACAATAATCATAAGCAACTTACTGGTTTAATTAAAGAAATCCATATGATAGTACAAAATTCTGCCAAACTGAGATGTTAATTTTATTCTGTATCACATTTTCTGAACACTTTTAACGTATTACTTTTTTGACAATTTTAGATGGCAAGTTTAAAGTCAATGTCTTGAATGACTGCAAGGAAGCATTGAAAAATAATGACCCAAAAATGTTTTTGAATGCAGTGCAAGTTGGCTCAATTTGAGCATTATTGGAATTAGCACTGTGTTTTGATTATTTTGTTGTTTAAGCATTTAAGGTTACAATTTCTGAGCAGTGAGGAATCCATGCAGTTGGTTTTATTGCTGTTTTATTTTCAATATTCACACAAATGTCAGCTAGCAATACCTTTCGCCTATACAATAACTCTTGGAGACTCTAACATGGAGCAAAGAATTCACAGTAGAGGAAAAATTAATGAATTAAAAGTAAATCACATAGGATTGTTGGAAGTGGCTATTTTATTTGTATTTTAGTGATAAAATATGATTCAATTCGAAATCACTCAGCTTCAAACAACAGCAGAATGAGGAATCAAGTCCCTAATGCTCTAATCAAGATTTGAGTTCCAAAAAGATAAAAGATCAAAAAGAGACACTGAAAAATCCAAAGTCAAAATCCGTAACTCTAAACAGAGGCTATGTAAAAACAGTCAGGGGCCGAACAATGGATTCACCGAGTGATGCTTGTCTGAAGTTGATCTTCATCAAGTCAAATAGTGCTGGTCTTAAACCAGAATTGTCAATATGTCATTGTTCAGAAGAACCTCCATTATCACCATCAGTATCACTGTCAGTGAATGAAAGATGAAGTTAGATAAATTCTTTCTTCGTATCTAACCAACATCTTGACCAATCATGTGCTTGGTTTCACTGTGAGAGTTCAGATCAACTGAGGTGTTGAACCATTTACCATTTTTTTGTAGCACCTATTTCTAGGAAGAGGAACATTGGGAGTGCAAACTGTTAAATTGCTTGACACTGGGATGCAAGTCAGTCACGGAGTGGAGACAGCTCCTGGGGCATGGAGTTGGCACACAAGGCCTCATTACACACGATACAAAATGAACACTATGTATAAAATCGATGGAGCTTGTGATAAGGCCGAATGAGCATTGGTGCTACATAGAGTGATGATGTATCCGTTGAATTTAACAATGATCCTAACATCTACACTAGGAACTAAGGTGTTGAAACATTCTAAAAGGTAAACTAGACTAGATCAGCGGTTCTCAGCCTCTCTAGTGCTGCGATCCCTTATTTATTTATTTTTAAAGTGAAATTGTTTGCCTCTAATATTACTGTCTTATATATTTATTTACATACACAAAAATTTGACCCCCCCCCTACCTCGACCGATTTTAGAATCTAGGCTGCACCGCTGATTTTCATAGTCCATTGCGCGACTAAAGGATTATGAGTCTAACCAATCTCGAGTGCAAGCTCTTAGCTTCAGAAAATTTACCGTTTGGCGAGGCAACATTAACAATATAGATGTAATAAACCATCTTTTGTCATTTTGTGTCCGCATACTATCTTTTAATTTTAAAAAGGACTGGTTTATCAATCTTGCATTTATCAATCTTAAACAATCAATTTTAAAAGTGGTGTATCAATCTTAAACCACTATAAATTATCGTTAAGCTGAGTTTGAAATGTTCAAATAATATAACTGTATTATTTTACAACTGGCTTTACAATATGTTTTTTTAACATTGACTAGTATCTTGTCTAGAAGTGAAATTTTGTTTATTTGTAAATGTTGTTAAAAGTCACAAAGTCAAACTGAAATAAAAAATATTTTAAACATCGCATGTTTAATTCATTTAATTGACTGAGGCATCAAATTTGTTTATTTTTTAATTTCGTCCTTTGTGTTATCGCGATGTCCCTTAGCGCGTTGCCAAAACTTGCGAGATATATGTTAGTTTTACATTTTACTCTTGCAAAATTTTATTTACAATCAAGATTGTAATTTGTGGCTTCTTTTACGAGGTAGTGCAATGTGCGCAAGAAATGGTATCTCCTACCTTTTCCAATTCGATTTAAAAATGAGTATTATGTAGTTTGAGCGATATAGATGTCAGTTTATTTATTGAAAACATCTGCTTTTGAGTTGGCAATGGCAGAAGTGTGACTATTAAATCTAAAGAAAGTGCATATCTGTTATGACCTTGAATAATGTAACTTAGTTTTTTAAAATTTATAAATTATCTAATTGTTTGCAGCCCTCTATGGCTTAAAAGGATTCCAGAATATCCTCTTTATTATAAGGGCAACCCACAGCTTAGGATTCACCTACCTCTCTTTTGGATGAAACTCATAAAATGGAATAAATCTCTGCCCTCTGACACAGTCTGCTTTCAAGTCCACCATCAGTTTGTTATTTTTTATTGAGTTCAATATGATTTAATGAAAAGCTGCACTTTGTATTTGTATCCATATTGGATGTGAGGGCACTGTTGATGTTTATTAACGTCCGTTACATAGCTAGATGATTCGTACTCCCGTAATGTAATCGTATCCGTGCTGTCATCGTGAGAGGCAAAATCTTAACCATTAGACCAGCGGGAACACTGAGGACACTAATTGTCCAACCATTTATATAGTGCTGCTTCCCAGTAGCCATCCCTGGCAGTGCTGACTGGGTTGCAAACATGACACCTAACAACTGTTTTGTAACTATAAGCTTTCTTTATTTTGCAGAATGACAGAATTAGATGTAAAAAACTATTTGGAAAAGATATATAAAGTTGGTGTTTTAACTGTCAGAACTACATTGCTAAAAGGCAAGTTTTAAAACCATTAATCGCTGCTTTGTTTAATTCATAATGTGATCTTATAAGTGTATGGGGCATGCTTTTTAATGGTTTGTCATTGCAGGAGAAAAGAGAAAGGATCCTATGTTTGGTTTTGATATTCAACCTGGTCCTGATAGGAGGATTGCCTTTGTTCAACTGGTGGGAGCCAAAAAAATGTTTAAAATACCTGCAAATTATTGAATATTACATTTGCAGAATATTATGAATTGTGTCTTTTGACTTGTAATTTCTAATTAATGTTTGATGACAACATTTATTATATAAATGCAATGCTTATTAGATGTCGTGGCTGTAGGGGCCTTCAACAATGTCTTTAACTTTATGATGTAATAAGCTGCTTTTGTGCTATTTAGAGTTTTTGTTTTAGATTTAATTACTTAAATGTTACTACTTGCAGAGGGATGATCAGGTTTTCCAATTTCCTGATATATTTGAAGAGAGAGATAAGAATTTAAAGAAACAAGATATGAGTAACTCAACCACAGTTGTGGAAAACTCAAGAGATGTGGTTTATAAGGAAGTTCCCAGTTGGTTCAAAGGATATTAATTGATGGAATTGACATTTTAAAATATTTTTTTATTAAGTTGTAACTGTATTTATTTTTAAAATTACAAAAAAGTTTAAATACGAATTGTTAAGAAAGCATAGATTCTTTGAGCTTTGGTCAAATGATCAAAAGAGCTGATCGATTAATTTGAATGTTGATGCAGAATATGCCACTGAGTGGAATTTAATGCTGGCAAAGAGCACTAGGCAAATAGCTGACCTAACAACTTGTTCAGAATGATTATTTAAGCATATACTTAGGTAAATAAAACAAATAATTATTAAAGGAAATAAAGCCTAGACTAATCAAACTCGCGAGGATCCACGAATTTACCGTTAAGATTTTCATTAAGTGGAACGATAAGAATAGCGAGTGAACTTAGTACAAGCAAGTTGGTCAAAAGATTAGCCTAGCACACGAACAATGTGCTGTGGTCTTGGAATGGTCCCATAAACACGTTTTGGGTCAAATGAAATCACTAGACGATATGGTTTGTTGTTTGCTAACGTCCATTTCATTACTGGAGGATTAGGACAGTGCTCCCTCAACGATCTGAGGAGCAGGCGTGATTTGATGAGGGCCTGATAAGGTAATTTTGATGTGTTGATCATGGCTTGGATGTAAGCTATTCAGTAATGTAATTCAGGGTACCCTGAAGAATAATTGCTACATCACGAGAATAGTTAATCTGTGGGACAAGCTTGATGAGGAGATGATATATGATTATTTCTTATTCAGATTCGGTGGAAATAAAAAATAATATAAAAAGGAGTCGTTTATCACGCATAGTTGAACTAGAAATTGATGTAATGTTATTTAAGTCGCTATGGGGTTTTGCTTGTCAATCTCAAAAGTTGGGGTTTCAAAGATGAACAACTAATAATTGTATCCCAAACAGCAAGTCAAATTTTGTGTGTGTTTTGCCTCTGTTACTTAATCTTTTTTCGTTCAAAAATTTGTATTTGCATTTAACATATTTTTTGAGCAACTTACTTGTCCGTAACGGATGAATAGGACGAGAAGGCACTACAATCTCCCGACCATTGCACAGTTGCACAGCGCCACTATCAAAGGTGTAAGGAAGGTTGCGAACACGACCCATTACAGTGTCTATTGCCATTACCTCTTAACATTATGGGTGGGGGTAATGGTGGTGGTAGTGTTGGTGATTACGGTGATTATGGTGGTGATGGATGAGGTGCTAGAACGCAACCCGTTGAGCCAATCTGCGAGCTTTTCCTTCTATGTGATGAATACATTCTAAGCAGCTATTTTATTTAAAAAAATTAAAACATTTATATTATTATTTTTATGTTGTAAACACTTTATCTGATATTATATTTTTACATTTTAATTTGAATATTTGTATTCTAAGATTAGTTGAATAACTTGAAAATAAAATGTTGCATTTCTAGTTAATATTCAAACAAAGATTTTTTGATACTGCTTATATTTAAGAATATGTTCAAAATGTTATGAATATAACTGAGCATAGCACTGCTTCTACCTGACACAGGTGTTTTGAACAACAAAGATGATGAAGATATATCTGCCGCTACTTCTTTTAGTGTGTATGCTTTTCTGCATAAAAGAAGTTATGGGTTAGAACAATTGCACTTGCGTGCATTTATTTGTTGAAACTGTTAACTTTTTGTTTCGTGCAGGTCAACCACGGAAATGTTACCAATGTAATTCTTTTTATGACAAAGGATGCGCCGATTTCTTTGATAACAGAACTTATCCTTTGATACCTTGCAAAGATAACGTTACACAATGCCGCAAAATCATCCAAGAAAGTGAGCAGGAAATTTAATCTTAGAACTGACAGTCACAGCAACTCAAATTAAAAAATTATTCCTCCTTCAAAACAAAAACCTAGATTTGAACCAAGAACTGAGTTACATATATAGCTTTACGATGCTTGAATTAATTTATCTGTAAATAAGAGAGCTGTGAATTAAATGTTATATGCTTCTTAATCTAAGTCATAAGAATGACAACAGCTTTTGATGTTTTGCAGCTTTTTATGAAGACCATTGGGATGTCAGGTACATCAGGCAATGTGCTATACATGGAGATGTTGGCCCTGCAGATGGTCGTTGGTGCAAAGAAAGAAGTGGAGGCTATGGAACTAGATTAAAGATTTGTCAATGTGACAACAAAGATGGATGCAATGGCAGCCCCAGTCTAACAAACATGTTCACCTCCAAACTATTGATATTATTGCTTTACATGTCAGTTCATGCCATTTTCAAGTTGCCCAATTTGTAAATAAATCGTTTATACTATATGACATGTTTTCTTTTACCTATGTTTCAAACTAATGTCATACTCCAAAAAAATTATTTTAGTCACCTACCTCTTCTAGAAAATCGTTTTCCAATTGTCATTATTTTATTGTGGTGAACACATGATTAAGTAGACACTCTTCAACATTAATTTATTTATGCATGGAATCTTAGGTAATTTATTATTTTTTCTTGAAATAGTACAAAAAGCAAATTGCTACTGCATTCATTATAAGACCCATCAGGAAAGAAATTGTACCCAAGAATGCATTTTTACCTCCAAACCAGTTGACATTTCCAATAATAATTTTTTTGCTCCCATCAAAATGCCATGTAGGAAAAGCTGAATCCACAACAAATAAATAAATGAAATTAATAATTAGTGCCACCCATGCCAACATTAAAAATAATATTAATAACAATAATAATATTTTAAGCGAATATTCACCACTTGTAAGGCATAAAATTATGCTAAATTCAGGATGTTGTGAATGATGTTAAATTAATGATAGTGCAATAATTAGAATATTTTGATGTACCATAGAGGATCCGCAACATATAAGAGCCCTTTGGAAGACCTTCTATAAATATTCCCTCATCACCAACTATGCGGAACAATTTGCGGAATTTTGGAAATGGAGCCACTTTCATCCAGACAATTAAATCCTCATTCTGAAAGCCATTGTTTTTAATGTCCTTCATATCCAGTTCAAAAATGGTTTTCTGCCAATTTGTTGGATTAATTGTATCAGAAAAAGCTGTAGCAAAAAAAAGACACCTGAGACAGGAATTAATGAATGTGGCCTTAAAACATGCCATCAGAATTATTTTCAGAGAAACTGGGGGGGTTTATGAACTTCCTTCCTTTTTCTGTTATCCATGCTATACCAGTTCTTCTAAGTGGCACATTAATTGAATCATTTCCAATGTTATAAAATAGTTGAATAGAATCTGCAAAGTCATTTGCCAACTATAAATTGATTTTAAATTTTGAAAATGAGGCAAATTGATTTAACCATTGTAGATGCTATTTGCAATAGCCCCACAGGGTGACACTGCTTTGTTTAATCTCACTGCAAAAGGTTCGCATTTTTTGCTTATTTCAATTGAATCCAATTGAATGCCCAGTTGCTGTATATGGTCCTGAGATTCCGTATATTGTCTATGATTTTGATAAAAATTTGAGAGCTCATAATATATGTAAACTTGTTTCTGAAAATAAAAACAATGGCATGATCAATTACTAAATGGTTAGAGTTGCAGATAATTAGTTCAAATCATGAAAAAATAAAAAACATTTTCATAAAATTCAAATATTCTAATACTTTGTTCACAGACCAAGGTTACAAATTCTAGTTAGAGCTACCTAACTTTTCATGTTTTTGGGTTGATAAATATGTGTTGATACCTAAAAAATAGTTGATACATATTTTGGTGTCTCAAAAGTTAACAAAAACCATTTATGTACTTACTGGTATGGACACACTAAGATCAAAATAAATATCACAAGGACACTGTTCTCCTGGATTTTCTAATATGTATTGCTGACAATTAATAAATCCTGAGCTTTTGTCAGGGACACAAAGTGATTTTGTATAGTCAATTTCTATTAAAATCAACTGTATATCAATAACAACTACTTCATTATTAATACTTTCCTTACATATAGGATTCCAAATTTACTTTGTTATTCTCAAGCATTAGTACTATTCCAATTACGATATATGACAATCCAAAGACAATGAAGAACCAAGAAATCAGTTTTGCATTGAAGTGGGGATAGCAGCCTCTGCTCACACAATTGAATAATTTGTGTAAAGCTATTTAATTAAATAAAACAATGTTTAAATTCAGACTGTGGATAGATTTAATCTAAAAATATTTGTTTGTTTTGTTAATGCTTAAAACTAAATTTCGGCGCACTTTTTAACCAAACAAATCAGTTTCTTCGTCTTATGTATTCTCCTAGCTCCAATTCAAAATAACGCTTAAGATATACATATACCACTAGGTAGAAAACATGTTAACTTACCCATAAACGCCCAAATTGAGCTTTTACTCAAATAGCTTCAAAAGTCGTCGCGCAGTAACAGTCACATTTCAAAATTTTTGATGCGAAATTGTTAAGCTTCAGGAAAACGGAAAGCGCGCAACATTTTGAATAAATATAAATGTTTATATTTCCATATTTTTAAGGCTTGCCTACAGCTTTAATTCATGGTTTTGGAGTTTTACATTAAGATAACAGAAACAAGTAGCCATAAAAGAATAGTTTCATAAGCTTCTAATAATGTGCACACAAATCAATTTTAATAAAAAGTAAATAATTATGCTATATATCAACTATTTGTATTTTGCTTTCTACATATCTAAGGGATCTGTCAAAATGATGACCTGGACAGAAAGGTGACGGCTCGGAGAGATGAGTTTCGCGATTGGGCTAGCAACCCGTCGCGATGAACTTCAATTACTGGCAAGTCGAAAAAAAAAGAATATGCCCCCCGGGTTCCTGCCGAGGGGGGGGGATAACGGACCAACCGATGACCTTACGGTTAACGACGGGATTTCCAATGGACTTTTGGACCAATATATTTTTGGATGCGCATCGGAGAATGGCGTGTCAGTGAGCAGGTGTGAGTGTGGTAGAAGTCTTCAGACTGAGAGGTTAGGGAAAACAGCGTTCTGGTGCAGATGTGCATTCAGATAAAACGCCGAACGGAACCGGATTCACACCATAGCTCCGAGTGCGTTCTGATTTCCGGCCTCACGGAAGACCTTCCACGAGCTAGGATCAAGATCCCTCAAGGAAATGAAAGATGTGCGATTTGGCTGTTGAAGAGGTGGCGCGCGCATTGTCAAATGACTTAGAACGCGAATGAGCGTTTAATGCGATATAAGCGAGCGGCCGGTGAGCATAATTTTCCAAGTGAAAGCGACCGCTACAAAGAAAATATATAACGCTCAGTTTGCATTATATGGTGTCGATGTGCAAAGGTGGCCGCGAGTCTTTAGTCGATAACCATATAATGGGTGATGTTCTGAAGATGGCTAACGTAGGGTAATAACCGACAGGGACAGCCGCCAGGTTAGGTGACGAGGACACTCCTCCGACGATTCTGTCAGTACGCTCCGCGGTTGGAGTTTCTTAGTATTTATTATAGTCACGGTTACCATAATTTTTAATTTTTTATTATTTTTAATTTTTTATTACTTATAGTTATACAATTGTTGCCATGATGTATATAAGTTCATTAGTTATAGGGAAATATTAATTTCATTGAGTGCTAACAGAAACTTTTCATAATTTAATAAAAAAAAAAACGAAAATGCGCAAAAGTGAACTGATAACCATTTATAGAGCACAGTTGAGTGGAAATCTTCATGCGGAATTATGAAATGGTTGATTGAAATCATTTCAAGTCCTCATTGACAGCGCCTTGTTTTGTCTTCTTCAAGTTTCCATTAAAGTTATCATTGTGAACCAATGACCATCACATGGCAGCAAAAATCTTTATTTATCACGATAAAACTTTTAAATTATAAAATAAAGTTAATAATGTGTCTTGTCACATTTCTTTTCAATTACCTTCTGAAGTCGATTTTTTGTATTGATTTTGAAACATCCGAGTTGCCTTCGACGGTCTCCAAGGACGAGAGGCAAGAACCACCGAAGGGGAACATTTGAGAAACTAAGGCAAAAGAAAGGGAGACCGCAATCCTCAGGCAAGCAGGTCAAGAGCTCGGCAGTTTCTGTCGGGAACGCCATGAGGGGCAGCTTGGACAGGATCAGAGAAGACCGTACAATAGAAGGGATGGACCGGTCACCGCGGTGGTGAGCGTCAACCCGAAGCAGAGGGTGTGCAGGTTGGCCGAATGGGTTACGTTCCTGCATACGGCGGTAATGGCAACAGTCGTAATGTGTCGTGTTCGAAACCCAGCCTGCAATGCCGCAAGCGCCCTTGGGAAGGAGCGCTATATAAATGG
>MPNW01000056.1:321771-399814 GCA_011800805.1 Hirudo medicinalis
CCGAATGGGTTACGTTCCTGCATACGGCGGTAATGGCAACAGTCGTAATGTGTCGTGTTCGAAACCCAGCCTGCAATGCCGCAAGCGCCCTTGGGAAGGAGCGCTATATAAATGGTTGACAAGAAGCCCCTCTGACGCTATGCATATCGCGCTATATAAATGAAGTACACACAAGTCCCGACATAGCATGAGGACATGCCGAAGTTGGAAGATGGTCTCAAAAGGGATTGAGTGTTACGAACAAATTATCCTTGCTCATGGATGAAGACGACGACGAAAACACTAGCCAGACAGAAAACTTTTGGCATTGAGGAACCTGCAGACACAGCAGCTCAGCGGGAAGCTCTTACTTCAGGCAGAAACCAGCCCTTTTTGGGGAAGAGAGATGCCCCAGCTGCCTCCAGAAGTGCCATCAAAACTGAATTCTGTCTGGGCGGGAGGTATCATTAATATGCAGTATTCACTGTCTTTGCATTTCGATCGTCCTCACGCTCGTTTAGTTAGTCAAATTAAGGAAGGTATAAAACTTTTATGAAGTATTTTATGATTCCACTACGTCCTACTTCAAGGATTTTAGATTCCGAGTTTTCTTTGTTACAAAAAAAGTGGGAAAATCGAGCAATGAAGAAAAAACATCTTCAGCAAGTGATTCGTTTTCAGTCTGCACTTGTGATTTTTTTTATATTCAGACTTCTCGGAGTTTTAACAACATTACCAGTTTCAACTTCAACTGCCAAAACATCTTTCTCCTCATTACAAAGAATCAAGTCAAATATTAGAAACAAGTGAAATGGACAACAAGACTGAATGGACTTGCTCTTCTCAGCATTCATAAAGATATCTCAGTAGATTCTCAAGAAATTTTAGTTAAATTGGCCCAAAGTGAACAAAGTGTAGTCTTATATTATAGTGTTAATAGTGTCACATTTATTATTTGTAGCACAATTTACAATTTTTTCCACAATTTTTTTAAAGTAGCTTGTTATTAAAAGCTAACTCGTTTGGGAATACGTATTATTTTTAAATTACAACCTTGACTGTTTGTTTGTAAAGTAAAAAAAAAAAGAACAATTAAAAATGAAATATTTGAACCACCAAAAGTAATTTCTAAATACTGCCGGGTAGTAACAGGCGAACGAAATGAACCCTTCGTCCAGATCTTGTCTTCAATTGAGCTAGTGATGTTGTTCAGTTGTTAGGAGTAACTCTTGTTCTCTTGGCAGGTGGCATTCTGGAAGTTGTTGCTGGATTATCGATTGGTGGTGTTGAAGTTTGAGGAAGAATCCCTGGCTTCAGTCTGTCGATAGAGACTGTGTCACTGCGTCCTTAGTAAAAGTAGAAGTATTTGTTAAAAAATGTACTCAAGTAAAAGTATCACCATTTTAAAGTTACTTTAAAAGTAATAAGTAAAAGTACATAAGCTGATTCTAAT
Organism: Hirudo medicinalis; assembly: GCA_011800805.1. Classification (NCBI taxonomy): domain Eukaryota; kingdom Metazoa; phylum Annelida; class Clitellata; order Hirudinida; family Hirudinidae; genus Hirudo; species Hirudo medicinalis. The sequence continues at coordinate 323,204 of MPNW01000056.1, forward strand.
AGTCATTCGTCAACCATCTTATGCTATTTTATTGCGATCGTAACATCATGTTTCAAACGTTACTATCTGAACTAATGCATAGACCGTTAAACTACAAACTGTTGTGCGTTATATTCAAGCTCGTTGAAAAAAAAAGCTTTACCGAATTAAAGGAATTTAGGCTTATTCAATTCACAAATTATTCTATTCTTTTTCATGATTACGGCGTAAAAGAGCTTGCCGCAAAAATGTTCTCACAACTTAAACATTTCTCCTCTTTCCAAATCCAAATGAGTGTTGCTTAGCCTTATCGCTCTTCTAGATTTTCCGGTATGGAATAATAAATATACACTATACAATAAAATTAGTGTAATTTTGTGAAACCAATCACATCAAAGGTTGTTTAGTTTTGTTTACATTACTTTGTAACACTTTGTGACGGACAAGTAACGAAGTAAAAGTATTTCCGAAAATCTTACTTCCTTACAAATATGAAGTACTGCGATTGTACTTAAGTAAAGTAACGCGTTACTTTTACTTCGTTACCAAACCAAACTGAAGGTTTTCCTGCCAGGATTTCGAACTGTATGGACGCCATCAGTGACTGGATATTCTGCAGTAGGCTCCAATTGAATGGTGGATGTGCACCTGAACTCTCTTTCAAATCGATCGTCATCTGCTCCGACCTGATCCAGCCAGTACAATATGTCCACAACCGTGGGATCTGGCTGGACTCAGACTGTTCTATGACCACTCACATCAACAAAACAACTCGCTCCTGCTATGAAGGGAAATTCGCAGCATTGCCGCTCCATTCTCATGTGATGTGCGGAATAGAACGAACCCTTTGTCACTGCATTTGGTACCACGAGCATTCTAAACGCTTCAAAGGGTTCAATTCCGATAGAAATGTTGAAAAATACTGGAGTATCATGTCTTATATTTATTTGAATATTTAGGCTAAACTTGAGTTACATTTTATTTCTTTTAATGAGAAATGCAACAAAGACAAAGATAAATTCGGTTGCAGATTGTATATGATTTTGATATGATATGACTTTATAAATATGTGTTCTTCATGTTTCGATATTTGGTAACTTTCTTAAATAGATAATTCGCGAAATGTGGTACATGATTTAGTTTTTTTTATTTTGCACAAACATATGTAATTGTTTACTTTCGCGATTGTGCATGTTTGTCCAGCAATATGGACGTATTCTAATCGTGGACAAATGCTTTTATCAAAATGTCTACGTTGAGCCTCAAACAAATCTTAAATTTCTTGTGCTTGTGTATTATTTTTTACGTACCTATTAATTTTTACTACTCATTTGGACCCTTCACACCTGCTATCGAAGAAATGAGCGCCATGGCTCCTACCGTCTACGATTTCGCTAGGTTGAAGTGGTCTTTCCTTGAGTATTTAACTTCGAAGCAAGTAAAATTTAAACATTGGAAGAGTTTTAATATTCTATTTGAGTATTCAATGCCCTGCAGGAATTTGATAATGCAGGAAGTCACATCATCGCGCGGAATGTCGACGCCTTTTTCAGAGCGAGAACATTTCCTGCACTTAAAGGCGAAGAAGTAACATTAGTAACACATGGCTCAGCCAAATATCTCCCCCAACTTTTAGACTTATCTCAGATTTGGGAGGGACCCTTATCTGCATCCATCTTTGTTACTCAAGATGATTTTTATCCAACGTTGCAAATTATAAGTGCAATAATGAAGTGCAACAGTCCCATTGTCGAGAAGGTGTCATTGCATTTGGTTACTCCTTACACTGATGTTTTAATGAACTTTCCAACTTCCTTTTTGAATATTGGCTGCAAGGACATAAGGTTTGATTATTTTACAACTTACATATTGTTCCAATAGTCATGCATCTCACCAATTCAGAAGTGCCACTCAAAAGCATATCACATCATCTGACAATTACGAAATCCAAAAAGTGGAATATCCAAACAATTTACTAAGGAATGTCGGGTTGTCGGTATGCAGCAATGGTTTTGTCTTTGTCATAGACATGGACATGATCCCCAGTCATGGATTGAATAAACACTTCCAAAGAATGATTTCAATGAAGCCATTCCAAAGATTACAAAAATTTGCATATGTGGTTCCTGTGTTTGAAGCATCAGTTCAAGGAGTTTTTATGAATAAGGTCAGTTAAATGTTCTATACCCAATCAGGTTTATACTGATTTATAATATTATAAAAACAAAAACCTAAATATTTCCAGTCTGACCTTTTAGTTCTTGTAAGGAAGGGTTTTGTAAGACCATTTTATAAGCACCTGTGTGATAAATGTCAAGGAGCTACCAACTATGAAAAATGGATTAATCTTGAGAACAAAGCAGATTTGGATGGTGCTTATGAAGTATCTTGGAGACCTTCATGGGAACCATTTTACATTTTGCCCTGGAATGCTCCAAAATATGATGAACGATTCAAGCAATACGGCTTCAATCGTATCAGCCATGTTAGTACAATCTGATTCACCTCAGAAAATCTTTGTTAGAATGTTCTTAAATTTTCAGACTTGTGAAGTGTTTTTGTCAGGATACAGATTTATTGTCCTTAATAAAGCATTTCTAATTCATGATGGATTCAAGTCAGAACAGAAATTTCACCACAACAAAAAGAATGATGAGATCAAAAATAGACAGAATTACAATTTGTTCCTAAGATCATTGAAACAAAAATATCCTCAATCACTCATGAAGTGCAATATTTAATAACTCCTGAATTAAAATGACTAAGAAACATCACATAAATAAAATTTGCTTATTCTGCTGTCACTGAGCATTCAGAATTCATTTAATTATTGATTCAAAATACAGTTTTTGCATTATTGTCTGTAAGTAAAAAGCTAGTTCATTATGGCTTTGTGCATTCTTTCAAAGTGTTTCTTTAAATGAGCACCCCTTCCAAAGGCTTTGTCACATTTTTCACATTTAAATGGTCTTGTGGCTTCATGCACTTTCAAATGAGCATATAGTCCTGAGGAATGTGTAAAAGATTTCTTACATTCTTGGCATACAAATGGCTTTTCTCCTGTGTGTCTTCTGGAATGAATCCTGAAAGATGTCACATCAATGAAATCTCTTCCGCAAACAGGGCATTTGAAAGGCCTTTCATCCGAATGTCGTTTGCAATGACTTCTCATGTTTGACTTGTATGCAAACGTTTTGTCACAAATTTCACATTTATAAGGCCTTTCTCCAGTGTGAGTTCTAATATGCATTTTGAGAGTGTCTGAAGTTTTGAATCCCTGACCACAGCAGTTGCACATGTAGGGCCTATCACCAGTGTGTTTTCTCATGTGTTTCATCAGCACACTTCGGTCATAAGTTTTCAGGTCACAATGGTCACATTTAAGCGGTTCTATTCCTAAATGTTTGTTGTAGTGCTGCTTAAGAGATTCTTTATTTCGGTATGATAATGGACATTGGTCACATTTGAATGGTCGATCATATGAGCTTTGAGGTATTTTGCATTCGACTGATTTACTTAGTCCAGACTTGCTCATTCCATTACCTGTGAAGAACAAGCCTACATTAAAAAAATAATTGTTTACATCATTTAATAGATGAGTAGAAGATCATGCCAATTGAAAATTGATGACCACATAATGTATACTACACAACAAATATTTATTACCAAGCAGTTGAGAACTTGAAGATATCCAATTTGCCTCACCACATATTTCTTCAGAGTTCTTGCATAGGCAATTCTAAATTAATAGGTTTAAAACAATGACAACTAAGGTAGCCATAAAAAAAATTAATTGAACTCGGGCAACTCCCAACGTTCTTTAATACGTAAAGGTTAAATATTCACGTATATAACTAAAGCATTCCATGAAGAGTCTTGAGCGTGCATGTGACTAAGTAAAATAATTTATGTTCCCAGGTGGATTAATAAATGCTATTTTCTAATTGCTTATTATTTCTAAATACAGAGTAAAGCTTATTCCCCATAAGCTGCTTTTGTCATTAGTTTGAAAATGTATTTATTCCCAGTAAGAAATAGATTGATTTGTTTTTATATTCATGAAATATCAAAAAACCATGCATTTTCACAAAAGTAAGCAATAAAAAATTACAAAAGATTTGGAAGTGTTTTAAATGTTCAGGAATATCATCAATGATATTTGAATCAGTTGTTTACTAAGTATCTTCAAGTAAATTTATCAGATAGATTTATTATCAATATGAGGAACAAATTTTGAAATTTGCCATAACTTCTGAAATAGCAAGGAATTTTTGAAAATTTGCACTGGGTTTATAGTTTGGTTGAAAATTCTTTTAAAATTTGGGGCTTCTACAAATGTGGCTACATATTCTTAAAATAAGGAATCACAGGATTAGGAATATATAACATAAAAGAGCTTAAGTCAATATTGCAAAATGGCTATATCAAACTAATAGGTAGCATTAAAGGTAGCAATTTACTGAGGAAAGAGCACATGAATCTCCATTCAAAATGCAATATACTTTAAAGCCAACAGAAAAGTCATTATGGCAAAGTCTATAACTCAAAGTCCTCTGGTATTGGGAGAATAAGTGCTAGAAAAAAGCCCGAGGACACAGAATAGGGCCTGTTTTTAGTCCTAAGCAATGTCAGTAAAGAAGTGGTCTGTTTGATAAAATGCTACTTAACAAACCTCTTCCATTTGGGAACCAGAACCATATTCAAAAAGGGAAGATTGACAGTTTGATTCCTTCATCATTTTAGAGTATTTTCCTACTTGCAATATCTTGCCATCCAAAAGTGAAACTGGTGCTTGCAATGACTTTTTAGCTGATGATTCAGTCAAGGAAAGTAACAGATTTTTATTTTTCACATTTGTATTACTTGCAAAAATAAGCGAGGGATTAAAAAATGCAATCACAAAACTTTTTCTTAAGTACGTCATCAAGCGAGCTAAGTGAAAATTCAAAAGACTTCACAAAAAAACGTCAAAGTCAACACAGCCAAGCCCTCTAACCATACCATTTACTTAATTCCAAATCTGGTCAAACGCGAGCAGGTAAAAATACAAAAGGCGGATCTAACATAAGAAAATGTAGTTGAAATGTTTATTTGCGCTAAAAAGAAAATATAATGGCGGATAAGTAGCCAGCCATCACATTCCAGAAGTGAGAAATAATGAACTTGCTGAACGTTTCCCTCGGATGTCAAAATAAAATCCAGGATGCTCGACGTTTAGTTGGCCACTCTTGTAAATCCGATAACATGTTGGGAAAAAATCCGCCCTAACAATAATTTGGGGCAAAAGCAGTTTAGCAGACTAGATTTGTCGGACATTTATATTCGCAATAAGTAAACAAGCATTAGCCTACACATTAACATTATAATAATTTATGCATTTGTTAACATGATTTTTTAAAATTTATAATTAAAAAAGAATTTTTATAAATTATGAATTTTTCAAATTCATGCTTTCATTTATTATGGAGGCTCATATTATTATTCAATCAAGCATAATCAAGTCGATTATCCTTCGTCATACTGACAACTCGCGACGCTGGACCATCAAGGCTCTTGACACGCAGACCTTTTTCAGATATATTAGATATAAGTAAAAAGTAAGACAAAATTGGACCATTAAAAATTAATATGTGAAACAGTTGATTCAATAGAGGAGCAAGTGAGCAGCTCTACGAGTTAGGATTTATGAGAAACAGCAAAATATTGAATTATCAAAGCCGTCAAAATACCCCATACCTCAAGTAAAAAGAACAAAGAACATCAACCTGGAATGGAAAAAACATATGCTTGATAATGGAGACTTTATGGAGGTCAATAATTATTTTATACGAAACAAATTTTAAGATTTATGATCCTGATGCCGCTTTACTGGCATAATTTAGAGATGGAGCAAGAGATTTATTGTAGCAGAAAATTCGAAAAGGTTTCATGAAGGTCTGAAGACAGAATCAGCTTTTTCTGAGAAAACAGGCCTTCAAAGACCCATCTCACATATATACTCAAAGATTTCTCACAAATTGGAGCAGGGTAAATCAACGATTGGAGTCTTTCTGGATCTAGCCAAGGCTTTAGATACAGTGAATCACGGAATTTTGCTTGAGATACTGCAGCATTATGGCATTCGTGGCAAATGCTTATCATGGTACCAAAGCTATTTATGTGGTCGGACCCAGATGGTTTCCTTCAAGGACACCCTCTTCAGCTGCACCTCTAGGAGTTCCACAAAGTTCTATAATGGGCCTTCTATTTTATGTTAATAACATAAATAACTCTTCAGACATTATCGATTTCTTACTATTCGCGGATGACACAAATGTATCATTTTTCAGCTTTATATCGGGTATGGATGTCGATGAAATTACTCAATAATGAACAATGAACTTTTAAAAGTTACAAACTGGTGCAATGCAAATGTTCTGTCTATTAATGCCAAAAAACTGTTTATATGTTATTTCGTAGGGCCAGGACAAAACTTATAGATCATAGCCTTTATATTGGGAATTCTATTTTGGCTCGTATTGACACCTGCCAATTTCTTGTTTTTGTGGATCAATATCTCACCTTCAAACCCCATATTCAATATTTAACTAACAAAGTATCGAAAAATATAAGAATCATCTACTCAGCAAGCACAAGAAATCGGCACCCGACTGGGTCCCCACGCGGGAAGAAAAGCGGAGCCCGATTAGGCAGCCTACCGGGGCCCCGCTGGTTTATGACCGCGGGCACCAGTCGGGTTCCGCCGGTTTGTGTTGTGGGCACCACACAGGCCCCACATTAGTTGCCTGGCCCAATCCCTACATCATTAATCACGAGTTTCCCAACAATATATGTAAGACTGAAGAATACAAATTGTTGGGTTATTACATCAATTTTATTGAGAAAAATTCAGCTGTTATTGATTCAAGGGGTTTCTTTTCCGACTGCCAGCTCCTCTTCTGTCTCTGGCATTTCCAAACCACTTGCGAAGTTCCATCTCATAATCTTGGCTGGTTGCAGTTGAAGTGCTTTGGTTCCTTTGTACTACCCCTAAAATTTTCCAGACAAAAAGATTCATCATACTGCTAAGCTTATTATTACTCCATAATTAAATTAAATTAAAATTCAATCTCTGGTGTGCAGGTTAGCCAAATGGGTTATGGTAATGGCAACAGTCGTAATGTGACGAAACCCAGTCTGCACAGCCTTCTGGAAGGAGCGCTATATAAATGGTTTCAAGAAGCACCTCTGACGCTATGCATATGGCGCTACATAAATTAAGTACAAATTTATAGTAGCATCAAACCAAAGTGTTAATCATAAAAGTTACAAAATGGAAGCCAGTTGACTAACCAAACACAAAATTCATCATTTCAGTTTGTCGAAAGGCCTTTTTGCCNAGAAGGTTTTTGAAAAATTATCGTTGCTTAATCTTCTTCCCTAAAGCAAATGTGCCAAAAATGCGATTATTAAATTGATTAACTCACTTTTTCGGTGTTCAACTCGTTCAACTGACAGCGCTTGTATCGTTGAATTCGGTAACAAATCCACAACGAATGCACAATGAGTCCAATTTTACCGCTAAATATGAGACCCGCGCTGTTGTATAATGAAACTATAGTTATATATAACTATACAATTTTACAAACAGAGTAATTGCAAGTATTCACTAAATGTTTACATTATAGAAATATCATTAATTATGAATAAAATTTATCTTATATACATACATGCACGCAAACACATAAACACATTATTTTCCGGAGGGGATAAGCAACTAGGCTACGCACGGGACCCTTGTGGGCTCTTTGACACATTAACGAGCTTCTTTCCCCTACGGGTCCCGTCCCTATCCCGACATTTTGCCCGGCCATAACCCGCTGAACTGGGCAAACCGGGCAACCCGTCTTCAGACCCCCCGGGGTCCCTGTCTGTCGGTCCTTGCTGGGTATCGTATCCGCCGTTACATAACTTCATCCATAGCTATAACATTATACTATTCATTTATATATCCATATTTAAATTATTGTAATATCTATGTATTGTCTGGGCTTCTAATTATTCTTCTTACCTACTTCCCTTGCTTAAACTTCAGAAAAGATATCTAAGTATTGCTCTACACTTACCGTACAGCTCCCACACTGACCATTACTTTAAAAATTTAAATATCCTAAAAGTTAATCAAATTAACTATTACCAGGCAGATAATTTTGATACAAATTTGATTGTTGCATGCTTCCCGGTTTATTTAACAAGTTTTTTGAAAAACAATAAATTTTCACATCGACACGCACTCCGATCCACCCAAAAATATAAACCGTCCTTTGCCAAAACCAATATACAACTTCACTCCATCATGTGCTTAGGTCCAAAAATATTTTCATAGATCCCAACTACAATATTCCAGTAACCCAACTTATCTTCGTTTAAACGTATGTTTAAAGCATTCATTGTCGAGTCGCCACCATTTCAATAATGTCATTAATTATTATCCGTAGACTAATGTCAACCTTTAAATATGGTCTGGATAGTCCTATCAGGACTCACTCCTTTAGGACTGACCCTTGAGCTTATGGCATTTTACTTTCCTGTTGATATTTAATGTGCGTATTTATTCGTTCGGCTCATTAAAAAAAAGACTATATCAAAACCTTCTCCAGCAGTCCTTTTGCTAAGAGCCACCATAAAATTACTTTTTCCAAAATTTCTCAAATGGCTACCAATTCTTTAACCTGTTTAAATCTTCACTTAAGGTGCTCATTGTAGAGTTGTACTTTCTCATCCAAGGCTTGGAATATGTTATTTGATCTGAAACATTTTATTCGACCAACAATCAATTAAATGTAAAAAAAAACTATTTTTTTCAGTTAGCAGCTATTTCAATAGCGTTGATATCAATCTAGAAAATCTTTTCCTTAAAAAAGTAAATGTTTGTGATGAGATTTCTGAAGACTCCTAGGTCTCTGGAAATAATGGCATGTCAGTCTTCTTACCCAATATTTGAATGCTGCAAAAAAACATCTTAATGCAGCATAATACATATTACAAATAAAAATACTTTTCACACCACAATCTCATGAGGTGGCTTGCATTTTCAATTTCTTCAGAACTGCCTTGAATCACAAAACTACAAATAGATTTTCTGTCATCTATTTTCAATTCTATAACAGTGTTAGATTCCTCAGAGATATGTTCCATTCTCGAACCATTTTCTCCAAGTATAACTGGTAATAGCTAAAGCAAAAATGATAAGATATGTTAGAAATAAGAATACAAACAATCAAAAACTTGTTTAATAATTTACATGAAGTGGCAAAACAAATTCCTTGCAAACAAGTTCACAGACAAAGTCTTTCTTCTGGGAATGAAGATGTGCAGTTGTAAACTCCTTAAAAACATCAATAACTAAGCAAGACAACCAACTTTAGAATAAGAGAAAGGAAATTTTCTTGACTGAATGAGTGAATTAGCCTGATTCAATTGCTCTAAATATACATCTTTTATGCTAGATGTTTCTGCAACAATCGATTTATAAAAATGCCTTTTGATAGAACAAGCAATTTTAAGTCTGTCTTACCCCAAGTCTCTTTGCTAATCACTTTTGAATTAGGAGTTTGTGATCTGTAAGCATCAATTATTAAATAACCTAAGAAATCATTAGGAACTTTTTTTTGGGAAATGTCACCTACAGTAGGTCTTTGCCAAATCCACCATAATCTGAAGCCAGAGCATTTTGAGCATTATCAGCATGGTAAGGCCGAACACTTTTTTTAACTGAACACTGCAAGATATTGTAGTAATCAATCTATATTAAATGGCCCCAAAATAATTATTTGCAAACCCATTTCAAAAGTCCACAAAGGTCATAAATGCAATGAGCTATGCTGCTTGGTTCACCTTTAACTTTAATGACCCTCTCAGACGATAATGGACAATTGAGAACATAGACATCAATAAGGGTACTAGATGACTTTAAATGCAAATGACAGATTCAGATAAAAGTATCAAACAAATTCATCCAATTGCTTTTGAGGGCATTTAATCCCTATGAGATAATCCATTAATTCATAAATCCATAATGTATTATTACAATAACTTTTGTAACAAATCTATACAATTGGCCTAATTCAGTATGCAAATTAGAATGAAATTGAGTCTCTTTCAAGCCCATCTAAAAATGAAATCAATTTTGATGCAAGTACGCCTGTATTCATGGTATTTTTAATAAAATTTAATTTGATCAGAAACTTAATTTTCAAGAAGGACATCCAAAAATACAATTTAGTGGTAGGCAACATTGTACACACAAACCTCCAAGATGCTATTAAGATGTTCAATGCTGTGAGAGGTTAAATAATTCACCTGGCTTCATCAAGAAGCCAGTTTATACCAGATTCAATAACATTTGATCTCTGTTGATAATGAATAACCAGAACAATATTTTTATGATTCAAATTTATCAACAAATAAAACAATTAATGGAACAGCACATTACCTGTGACAACAGTAAATCTTCCAATGCTGAACATAATGTTCTAATGTCATAGCCTTTGAAAGCTAATAGCCTTTTAAGCAAAGACAAGTGTTATTTTAATCTAGAAACATTTTACAATAAATTACCTTTCTTGACTGTAGTTTCCAGTGATAGTTGCCACAACAGAAAACTGAAATGTAAAGCAGTCATTTCCTAAGTTAAACTGCAAATAGTGATAAAAACACTAAATGTCAAATAATCAATTCCTAGATTTGAGGCAATATCAGACTGCTAAGAAAATATATTTGATATTTAACAAAAATCAAAGCACAGTAGATGTGTTAAAAGCAAATGCTTCAAAATGGGGCATTTCAATCTGTAAATGCATTTCTATTTCAATTATTACAAGCACAAAATAAAAAGCTAGTACTCCAACCAGCAATGTGCCAACTTAAAATAAAATAATATATTGAGCAGATCAACAGAAGTTCTAGGGAATGGAATATAATCCTGATAATAATCAAGACAAAACTAAAATAAAGGCTTACTTCCTTCTTTAGTCTACAGATGTTGTCACCTGTGATTTTGTTGGCTGACTAAAAGCATAAAAACCAAACAATTAGCTACAATATCGCAAGTTTACAAAAGGAAACTAAAATTCTCAACAGATGTAATAAAATCTGCACTCTGATTAATTATATTTGAGGAGAATGTTGAATTATCGTAAATGAGTTGGCATGGGCATACTATCTGACAGCTGGTCTCTATGACTTAAATGTCACACTATTTCAATACATTTTACATAAATAAATATAACATTGATACGACATATTACATTATACCTAAGGCACTACTCAAAATACCGACATTAGAATTGATCAGGAAACGCAATTCGACAAGCTCTCGAAGAGCATGATCCATCACCGAGCAATTTGCTGTTGTGCCACTAAATGCAACGCCACCCGATCCCAGCTAAAAAGAACCCGGCCAACTAAAAGTGCAGTTCTGGTCGATAATTCACATAATGCTTGTTTCAGAATATATTAATTTAACATAAGATCGAGTTTAATTTCGAAATATAGTTTTTAAATAACAATTACAAATTAATAATTAGAGTAATTTAAGCTGTCTTTCTTCTGTAGTTTAATCAAATCAAAAATGAATCGTTATCGTTTAATCATCACATTTATTTTAGTATACACAAAAAAAACGTTTATAAAATAACTAAATGACTGCTAGGCTAATATGCATAAAAGGCGCACATTTATTATCACATATAAAAAAAACCTATTCAGACATCATCCATACCGTTATGTTAACATCAATTTAAAATTTATAACCAAATCTAACATTTATATTTGATATTATTTCATGCTAGATACACACTGTTATCAAATAAAGCTATTTCTATGTTTTGCGTTAAAATTTGACACTTTTGTTGATGTTGCGGGTTTCTTTGTTTATATGGACTGTTTTAAGAATTTATGAATTTATGTGGTAGCTGCTGTTGATATTAATTTAGAGTTTAACGATTATATTTTCAAATAATGGCTGCTTCGGTGCAAGGCTTGAGAACCTTTGGTGAAAAACCCAAGCCTTTTCAAATCGATGATGATGGAGAGCTTTACTATGTTGGATCTGAAGTATGCCCACCCATTCTTTATTGATTATATATATAATTGATCGCAATTTTATTTAGCCGATCTTTTGAGTGCCTTTTATTTCTGAATCGGATGTGGAGGCACTTTTTAATCGCTTTACCGCTTATAAACTGCACCTATCCGAGGGCGCTCCATGGAGTTGTAGGTTTGGTTGCGAACATAACACATAACGGCTGTTGCTACTACCATTGCATGCAGGAATGCAACCCGTTAAGCTAAACTTCAAGTCAAATATTTGGTGTAATATCTTATTCAAATTACTTTAATCATTATTTGGTTATTGCATATAGCTTTCTAATGGTAATAAAATAATCTTGTAATGTAGGCAAATTTAACTATTTTGGTATCTAAAAAGCTGAAATTAGGTTTGATAAGATGTGGAGTGGCTGTCATATCAATCTCTATGACAGATTTGTGTTTCATTAACTGCTAGAAACATATGTTGAGCAAAGTTATTAGGTTACCTCTTGGCATGGAAGTTACATTGTTTTTGAGGATTTCATATATATATATATATAGGTTGCTTAAATTGTTAATCTTTACATCTGCAACATAATAAGAAATTTGGTTCTAGGAAGTGTTGCAAATATTTGCCAGTTGATCTTAATATTTATTGTATCAAAATGCAGGTGATTTTGTGTTTGCAATTATTATTCTCAAACTTATATGAAGATTAACAGTTGTGAATTTTTCTGTAGATTTGATATGACCATGAACATAGCATGTGGTTAATTGAAATTTGTAGAGAACAATGTTTATCTTTGTATCCATAGTTGACAAAATGTGGCATTTGCAATGATGATTTTTTAGTGAGGAATTAAACCAATATAGCAAGTATATATTACATTTTGTTATTTTACCTCTTTGTAAAGGTTAATATTTGTATAAATTCCTTATTTTTAGGTGGGAAACTACCTGCGAATGTTCCGTGGTTCTCTATACAAAAGATATCCATCCCTATGGCGCAGGCAGATGAGTGTGGATGAACGGAAAAAATTGTGCCAACTACGTAAATTGAATAACCTTTTTTAAGCCAAATTTCTTTACGGATAGACTAAAATTTGTTTTTTTAGTTGGATTTGGACAACATTCATTGGCATCAAACATAACGTTGTTGAAGGCTTCTGAAGTCGACGAAATATTTGATGGAAAAGATGATAAATACAAGGCTTTGACTGTTTCTTCTGATGTCAGCATTCCAAGGTTAATGGGACAGAATTCTGAATTTTCTAGGCATTTGGAATAAAAGGATTTTATTGATTTAATAGGGATATAAAATGCAAAAGAAGCAGTGGCTGGGTGCCAACTATTCCAAGTAGCTCTCATCATTTGGATGCTGTTCCTTGCTCCACCCTTATCAACAGAAATAGAGTTAGTTCAAACAAAATCCGTACATATCCACTATGGTTAGTAATGCGTATGAAATCTCAATGTTTCATTTATCACAGTTCTAGTGTTAATCTATTGTTTCTCTTTTCTTAGCTATGATGACTTAGATCCTTCAATTATTCATGAAAATTCAAGTCAATCAGAAGTCTTGGTGCCTATAAGACTGGATATAGAATTTGAAGGGCAGAAATTGAGGGATTGCTTCACTTGGAATAAAAATGGTTTCAGTGATTGATTTTCATTGTTTTGTCAAAATCAATTAAGATGAATTTATTTTCAACAATTCTCAGAACAACTTATAACACCTGAGCAATTTGCTGAAGTGTTGTGTGATGATCTGGACCTGAATCCCACTCATTTCATTCCTGCCATTTCTCAGTCTATCCGCCAGCAGATAGAATCATTTCCAGTCGATAACATTTTGGAGGATCAAACAGATCAGAGAGTTGTTATTAAGGTTATTTATTAACTTCTACATATTTGTTGAACAATAATTTATTTTAAGTTATTCAAATTTGCAGTTGAATATACATGTTGGTAATATATCTTTGGCTGATCAGTTTGAGTGGGATTTATCAGAAAAAGATAACAGCCCAGAGGATTTTGCTGCTAAGTTATGTGCTGAACTTGGATTGGGAGGAGAGTTCTTGACTGCTATATCATATAGCATTAGGGGTCAACTTAGTTGGCATCAAAGGACCTATGCATTTAGGTTTGGTTTTGTATTGCAGATACAAATATAGGTAATAGTTTAACCTATTTGGTATCCTTGGTTCTACCAGTGAGGCCCCATTACCCCTTATAGAAGTTGCACTGAGAAATCCTTCAGAAGCTGACCAGTGGTGTCCATTTCTTGAAACTCTTACAGATGCTGAAATGGAGAAGAAAATAAGGGATCAGGACAGAAATACTAGGTAAGGAAGATTTATGTAAAGAAGTCAATGGATTAAATGCATATTAAACTTAGTTTTCTGAATGCATTTATTGTTAACTTTTTAGTTATTTCAAATATTTGACTTCAATTTCAAAACATCTTTTTCAGGAGAATGAGAAGATTAACTCAAGCTGCGCCAACTTGGTGATTATTCAGAGATATAGACACAAGAATACTTTTGTGATGGAGATAACTAAGAATTCGACAACGTTTTTTTCAGAGAATAAATCATCCTTATTTGTGTGAACTCTGCGTCACTATATACTAAACTTTTTATGCAAATTAGCGTCAAGGGGAAGTGGTAATAAAAAACCATTTTGAGACATGGAAAAATGAATGGTGTGCCGAGTAACTTACTAGAGATTTGCGTGAATAACATCGTATCTTTTGTGGTTCACAATTTTACGGTACATTGATGACGGTTAATTAAATTAATTCCACCCTTTGATTGTTTGTAATTAAACTGCAATTTAAAGATTTTTGGATGTTTTAAAACTCACGCCACAGTCGGGTGTTGTTCTATGTTTGTCTTGCTGCGAGATCGTAGACCGTTTTGCCTCACATTTCTTAATTTCAATTAAAACTGATTGATCATAAGGTCATTTACAATGAGTCTAGGAGTTGTTAAACCAGCGGATGACGACGATTTTAAAAGACTTAAAAAACTAGCGGAAAGCAACGAGGGTTGGACGTTGGTCTATAACAAGGAATCTCTTTGGGTTTGGACCAAGTCTAACGATGTTTCTAGTTTTAAAGTATTGAAGGTTATTTGAATATATGATTTAATAAACGATTGCTCTGATACGACTGTATTTTGTATATAATTTAGGCTGCGACATCTGCACACATTCGTGTTTTGCGTTCGTGTTACAGTATTCTTTAAAATGTAGCGAGTAAGGTCTAAGATTTTTTTGTGAACATTTTCGCGGTAATGACGTGTGTGGCATAAGCAGAGACCAATGAAAATAGACACTTCTTATGGAATAGTTCATGTCTAGAACTCATTATCAGGAGAAATTCACAGTAACTGTCTCTAGGTTTCAATATTGTACCAATCAGCGTGACCTTTCTAAATCTCTGGCAATTGTTCATTGAAATTTCTTAAATTGGCGTATTTCTTTTTCTTATTCATGTTTCCTACCTATTGTTTAAGTGTCCTTTGGCTTGTCTTTTGAATGAAGTAAGATAAATAAATATTATGAAATAATTAAGAAGTTTTAGTCCCTGCAAGATAAATACATTATATTTTTTTAAAGATTAGAGGTGTTTACCCAGATGTTAAAGTTTCAACTCTCTATGATGTAATACAAGACCCAAGCTACAGGAAGATATGGGACCCAACTATCATAGAAGGACGAGAGATCTGCAGAATAGATGCTAATAATGATATAGGGTACTATGCCAGTTAGTTTGTACAGATAATTTGTGTCATCATTTTTAAGAATATTCAATTGTTGTAAATATTTGTTTAGTGCAATTACCAAAGCCACTTGCAAATAGGGACTTTGTAACATTGAGGTCATGGCTAGACCTTGGGAAGGAAAAGATTATTGTGAACCATTCTGTAAACCATGCTGTGAGTTGGAAATTTTGCAACATTTCATAAATATTTGTCCTCTTTTACTTGCAGACCATATGTAGGCTAAATATAACTATCAAACCTTAATTTAATGTCTTAGTAAGACAAGCAACCAAAAGCATATGGATCACATTGCCAATTTTGCAGTACTTCACAGTACTAATAAAACACTGACACTTTTTACAATCCCAGATATCCACTTTGATGATTTTTTTGTGCCTTCTGTGATTAAATTTAATTTTCTTTCTACTACTTTGAAGAGTGTACCCCCGACAAAATCCTTTGTGAGGGGGATATCTTACATAACTGGCTACCTCATCAGGGCTTCATCTGAGAACCCTGATTTACCTGGGTGTGAACTAATATATGTTACTCAGTCAGATCCTAAAGGTTTGTTAAAATGTCTTGAATCTGAGACATTATTTATCCATGTCTTTCAAACCTTCATAATTCAACTATTTGTTGTAGGAAATTTACCATCTTGGGTTGTTAACAAGGCCACTCAATGGCTAGCTCCAAAGGTGTGCTTCCTTAAATGGTCCGCATTCTTGCTGTAATGCTTCATACTCTCTGAGATAAAGCGTTTCATTGCAGGTCATAAGTAAGTTGCACAAAGCAAGTTTGGGCTATGAGGAATGGAAAGAAAAAAACAATCCCCAGTTTAAGCCGTGGATGTACCCACACCAGAGTGTACTCCCACCAGTGAATAGTAAAGACATTCTTTGCTTTAATAGTGATGATGATGGCATGGATGAAAACTACATTAGGGAAGAAGATGTCAAGGTGGACACCATGATAAGGCAATGAATTCATTCTTTCACTCACTTTGAATCAAAATTTTTAATTTGTTTTCAATTCTGTTTGAACATCGTGTCAATTTGACTGATGATACCTTCAGCGATCTCATTTCTACTTGGCGTAGCGCTATTTTTACCACAACTTGCTGCTGACTTATATATATATATATATATATAAACTGCATATATGCTTTAGTTAGTAGTTTGTGCTTTCCAATCAGTCCCAATCATTAAACCAAGTTCCAAGATTTTAAGATTGTTACAGACATCCTGAACTGAGTGGTCATTTGATGTACTTGTATTTCAAATGTTTAAAAGATGTCGTCTAATGTAGTCTCATCCCAATGACTTGGCATCAAATGAAGAATGGATTGAGCCATCTGATGGGCCATAAGTGACTTGCATCCCATTTTTTACTTTGTCTGCTTGTTTAACATTAATTCAGAATAATTTAAAATTAAATGATTGTTCAAAAATAAAGGATTGTTCATTTTGGTGACTTAAGACTTTGCAATGACAGGATTGGACATCCTAAATATTGATGGCATCATTGTACTTAAACTTGAGAAAGTTTCATCAGACAGGGCCTGAAAAGGAATAGCTTAACAATAAGAAAATGTTTATATTGGCAAAAAGTAAATAGTTTACCTGTGGTACTAGGAACTGAATATTGAAAGAACAATATGGTAATTCCATTATGAATCCTTTAATACATTTGAAGATGAGTTCAGCCCTTTTTAGGCACCATGGAATTGTCATTTCCTAAGTTGATATTGGAAGTAACTTTTGAGTAAGTCCAAATCAAACAGGATAAATGTTTGCAATAACCTCAGTCATTTCATGGACTAAGAACAGAGGTAAAGTCAATGTAGTGATGTCATTCTGGAAGGCAGTCTTGATGACATTCCTGCAAGCAACGATCACTGGATGACGTGATGAAATCTCTCCTTGAAGAGAATCATCCACAACAAGATGAAAGACTACATGGATTTCTGATAGATTTGAATGCCTTGTTATGTAGAAGTCCCCTGTGTTCATCCTAGTGGACAGAGAAGGGGGCTGAAATATCAATCAACATTGCAGGGCTATGTGCATGTGTTACTAATCTATGCATTTTCTATGCATATACTAATCTATGCATGGCATTTTCTTTTTCCAGAAATATTTTATATTTATAATAAGGTCTGTCAAACCTTTACCTATCAAGTGACCATTGATACTAAGAATTAATTTAAAGAATTGAACCCATATTTGCCATATGTGATTAATACACTAATTCAATGCCCTAATATAAGTATCTATTATTTCTTTAAGCTTCATATTTAACAATCAATCATAAAACCATGCAAAACATTTGAAGTAAACATAAATAAAGCACCTTTCCTTGATGGTCATTAACTTTTGATGTCTCTGCATCTTTCAGGCAGAAGTTAATTTTATCCATTTGCTGTTCTAAACTAGGAAAATGAAAATCTGTTGATTGGTCACAAACCCTGGAAAATTCTGAAATTTTAAAACTTTTCATTGACTTTCACTGAGAATGTCTGAAGTGAAATTAAAGTAAATCCTTCATGCCTATAATGTTACGAATGCAAAGATGCGTGTTAATGCCATCAGATCAAGATATAAGCCAAAATGGTCAATGTAACCACAAACAATACTTGGCCTGATTAACCCAAACTTAATCATATAGAGGCTTAAGTTCATTGCTAGTTAACTATTTAGTGGTTATAACATTTTAGAAGTACAAAAAAAAATGAGTTCACCCCTTTTGATGCCACTGAAAGAATTGAGTCTGTTGTCCACTAAGAGGACTAAGCCACATATGGCATAAGAGTAAAGAGAGATGGCAGTCTGGACATGCAAACCAGATGGCATTCTGCAGTGGCAATAACATCCTTAAATTAAAATTCATACTAATTTACATCAAAATAATGATAAATGCAACTGATGTTGTATCAAAAGCTAACTCAGTGACATGAAGTCTACACAAATCAAAAACATCACAGCTTATCAGTCTCAAATTGTGACTTGTCTTCATTTGAGCACCTGGAAAGTAATCAACTAACTTTTAATGAATCTAACAAATTTGTAAGAACAAGTGATGACCCAAATGAACTGTAAAACTTTCTTCCCTTCGGGTATATCCTGTAGATTTTGCAATTTCTGATGGTTTGCTGAAGACATCATTTTGGTCTACTAGTTTTGAACTGAAACGATATCGAGTGTCATACAACATTATAACAGTATAAATGAACAGAACGTTCAGATGTTGTAAACATAAAAAATGGCAACAAAGTCTTAAACCTGTCATTTCCTGATGTGTGTTCAATCTGCAATCTTTCGTATAACTTCATAACTTTATCCACGTATTGTCGTTTTTGCTTTTCCTTCAAACTGCAAATTTCACTGGTCCACCGACTGGATTCCATCTCAAAAACAGAGTTAAACAGCACTCGTTTTGCAGAGCAATCAAGCCAATTAATAGAAGAAAATTAAGATAATATTAAAATAATTATTAATTTGTGGTACCTCTGCCATTTCAATTTGTTTCTTTGCGAGCTGATTGACATGATGGTCACTATATTTTACACCAATATTTAACAATGCGTCCTCCATCTCCTCCCGGCATCTTAAAAATGAGATGTAAACAAAATAAAAATGTAATAACTATTATAAAAAGACATAGCACTTACTGTTCCTCAACTTTTGCTATGGTTTCGTCTCTATGTACCAACAGTGTTGACACTGTCAAAGCATAGCTATGCTCCAATTCAAGAAGGTAGTCAATGAATTTGGAATGTATTAAGGAATGGTACACATCAGAAAAAATTGTTTCGTTAGAGATAAGTTCCATCTTACTAAACTCAAGGTGACCCTAATTCAGAACACAACAATTACACACTTTAATTTTGAGACAGAAATAGATTCAGACCTCAGCAAATGATCTTTTCCAAAAATGTATTATTGTAGCTGCATTTATTGGTCTCCTTAATTTCCTTTCTGATTCTTCATCTTGCATTTTACTTGACTGGTTCTTTAGAAAGTTAAGCAACTCAACGCACAAGTCTGAAAATGTAAATTTCCTATAATAATAATTCAAAAACATTTTACTAAATCCTGCTTAATACAAAGTAAGAATAACTAAGGTAGGGTTTAACATGCCTCGCCAATATTTAATAGGTATTTTGTGGCGCTGAATAAGCCTGGTGCCTAGCTCAAATAAATATTCACGATTAGAAAATATTTCGTCTACTGAAACCCTAAGTAAAAAGTGCTTGGTCCCATAAAGAAAGTTAAAGATAAATGCATCTTCCATTTTCTCTTCTTAAGAAAGAGCGTCAAGATAAACTAAGTGAAAATTTATGATCCTCTATATTCCCGTGATCGCAGAATCGAAACTTTGTTGGCAAAGATACATCAATGCCTTCATGTAAATGTATTATTCGTAACTAAAGCAATAAACTTAGCAATAAAGTTTTTCTGTATTATGTTGACAATTTATAACTAATATCGTGGGTTAACATTTTGGCTTAACATTCTGGCGAAAGCTAAAATTAATAAATTAGATTTATTGATTTTATGCGTATTGGTTTAGAAAAGTTTCATTACACGATTCATTAATTCAGAAACAGTTATTGATGGTTTGTCGCATCAAGTTTTTGAAATTTTGTATAGCCGACGACTTGAGCTGTCTCGATGAGTAGAGTTACGGACCTCTGGATTTAGCCTTCAAATTGTCCTTAGTGTCTTGTATACTGTAAGTTTGAGTGATTATTTCTGCGATAACATCCGAGCATAAATCTCTTAGAGCAACGGTCTATAGACATTTGATGCAGAGCCGCGTTATTTATATTTTCAGGCAGTTGGAGTTTTATTCATTTGATACATAAAATTTAAAATCGCCGAAAACTGGTATAACTCTTTATATTATTAGGACAATGTTTTTATTGAAGATTACAGGACCAGCACACATTGTACTGGTGGAAGTGAGTGATTACACTCTTAATGTTTCATTTCAATACCTTGTGAATATATTTCGCATCTTCCGATCTATCAATATTAGTTACTTGTTTGACCAGACCTTATACTTTAAAAAAATAGGATGTGTATGCATCCTCATACTTAAGCTTATAAAGTAAATATTTCACCATTAATAAACATTGTATGAAAATCTCACAGTAAGGCTTTGTTTCAGCCTTCTCTTCAGCATCCTGCAATGTTAAAGTCTTCTTAGATCATTTGGAAATTTAAAACATTTTGGCAATGACTTATCATATGGAGAATTACTTGAATGGAGAAATACACAAAGCTTCTAAAATGTCTGAAGACACTGCAGTCCTTTTCCCTGCCAAGCTTTTCCGAGCCGCGAATGCCCGCAGTGGTCTTATTGAATGGTCAGATGATGGAAGTGCCTTACAAGTGAACAGCCTTACTTTCGAGCATCTCGTCATGTCCTTACACCCTAACCTTGTGGAAATTCCAAATTTTGCAAATTTTCGACGTCAAATGAGAGCTTATGGGTTTGGTTGGTCACTTCTTTTTGGGGACATTTTTGAATTCAGACATAATTATTTTAAGAGAGGCAGACCTGATCTGTTGAAGTGTGTCTTAACAAGAAGAAAACAAATCAAGTTTGATGCAGCCAAAAGATATGTGCATAATCAAAGAAGTCTGAGGTTTGACCCTGATTATCCCAAAGTTAGATCTTCATTTGGGATCGTGAAGAGGCAGTACCATCGGAAACAAAAGATAAAACCATTTAATTCTGGGAGACTGCTCCTATCAGAAGAAATAGATGAATACAATCAAAAAGATGGTGTTCTGGAAGACTTTCTTTCATCAAAGAATTTGAAGAACTGTGCTGCACTTCCTATGAGACTAACTGACAACATTGATTTTGAACTACACCACAGCTGTTTGAGTTGGTTCTTGCAACAGGACCCAATGTGTGCAAGACATTATGAGCAGGATATGCTGATGGATTGCTTAAGTCACATGACAGACCTTGTGAAAATTCCCATTTACTTTTATTAAGCTATGTTTTCTAGTGAACTTTTGTGTATTAAGCAATTTGAACTCTATTCAATTTTTTTTATCAAACCTTTGCTTGGAAATTGTTTTATTAATGATCATAAAAATATATGTGTATATACAAAGTCATCTGGCTAAAAAAATTGGATGGATGGGATAAATTCAGTAGAATGTTAAAGGATTGAGGTGGAAAAAGTGTCACAAAATTCAAACAAAATTCATGAACATTCTCAAGAAATACAGCAATGGCAGGAGGAGAACGAATAGGTTCGTATGTTGTAGGTGATTCGCAGAATTGCATCCATCTGAGTCATCACAGTAGCACATCTCTCTCCAAACTCCATTGTCTTCATATGTCCATCTGCAACCCCAAGCAACCCCAGTATCTGATCTTGAACCACATCTCCTGGTCTGCTTCATCCATCCAAACCCTGTTTATTGTAAAAATGATATTTACATTTATGAAATTGCTAGATTTTGATCTGGAAGAAATTTGGATTTTTTTAACTCACAGCCTGGACTCTGCCTTGTTATTTTTAAGCAAAATGTGCCAGGTGTTCTGGTTTCAAAACTCTGACAGTCGACCAAGGCGTTAATGTTTCTGTCAAAAGGTTTGCTTGTCGGACAAGAGTCATCTTCGTTGCTGTCACATTGGTAGCATTGCAGTCCACTAACTGTAGAGTGAGATAATCTCATTATTTCTAAGGGGTCACTATGTATAATTAATGAAAAGATGAATCATATTTTTATTTAAATAATAATAACACACTTTGAATAATAACCTGAGTCTATGACAGCTAAAAGTCCGATCACGGATACTATCAAGCGTCCGTAATAAGACATCGTTTACACCTGTCTTGATACCTGAAATAGATAAGTAAACATAGGTGATGAAATTTAGCGCAGGATAAGGTATAAATGTATCTATGGTTTTAAAACTTAATAAAGTACAAAATACTGTTTTAAAAATAATATATTTATATTCATAAATTCTAATTGCATTAAGTTGGGTAATATGCTGTTTTACGTACAGTTTATTATCTAAATTGAATTTGAAAAAGCGAGCTTACAATCCCAGAACATATAAAATTATTTCATCTGAAATAATGCAATTCTAACTGGCAATCCAAGACGGATGTTAATATCGCGTTAATGCGGAGATTATTCATCTTGTTAAATTCTATGTTAGGAATCGTCCGTAAATGCCGCTACGCTTTTGACCAATAGAGATAAAAGGACAGTCTCCCTCATACCCCCTCGAAGACATTCGAAAATAAATACTATTAAATAGAGTTGCCGATATTTTAAAAATTATTGAATATCGATATATCGAGTTAAGTTGCATAACTAATGGTGGTTCTAACCACAGATCCTATTGTTGATCAAATCGTTTTTTAGTTACTTTCTCTTAAGAAACAAACACACAAATAGAATAATTCAAGATTTATTCGGCAGATATATTGTTACGTTTTGTATTATAACGTAAAGTAATATCGAGTAACGTCCAACAAAGGAGGGTTTGGTTAAGTACGTTTATTCGCCTGACCACAACAACTACTATACAACTACTCGGACAAAGGAAACAAAGAGTGAAGTCGGAACCGCGGAGTGGGCGTGGCCCTGAATATCAAACATAGATATTACAACATGCACTTGTCTCCACAACATATATTATTTTGTAACAAAAACTTCTTGTGTACACAACTCAACACAGGTTTATGAAGGTGGCTCTTTAACATCCTGCATCTACTTCCGTTACAAATACTATTCATCCGGAACACTACTCTTTCCGAATGTATAGAGCTAGGATAGCAAGATATTTCGTAGCTATCTCATATAATACAAGGTAGCTTTCCTTCTCGGCCTGCCAAAAAAAGCTGATTTTCCTTCCTCTAAAACGGTGCCTCAGAAAAATATAACTTTATTTCTGAGGATATAGAGGATTCTTTTTTTGCGGAGGGGAATGACGCAAAGTCCTTAACAGTTAAGGCTTAGCTTGTAGTGACAGCTGCCGCACAAGAGTCCCATTCGATCCCACTGATTCCATTACATTTACATATAACGAGCACTTCATCGACGACAAATATTTCCATATTTGAATTGATTCTATCGCCATTATTCTCACAAATGATCACAAACAAAGCTCGCAAGTATTTAAGTACTATTAAAGAATATTTTTATCGTTTGCTTGCTTGTTGAATTAACTGACTCCACCAAAGAAACAGCCTGACCACCTTGTTTTCTTTCACGGTCTTTCATTTTTATGAACAGGAGATTAGCGGAGTGAATCCACAATGGAACACCAAAACAGAGAAACAAAACAGGTATTCTCTTTTTTAATCAACAAAGGATGTATGAACAAAACGGTCAGGTTAGTAAATCTATCCAGAAAGGGATAAATAGTTTTCCATTCCACAAATTGTTGTTTTAGGAGAATTAATCCTCCTTAATAAGGTTTTTGTTTACAACAGCGCGTCTACCACTAGTAGTTGATGTGCTCAAATGCCAAGCCCCAAAACATAAAAACCGAATTAATCATCTCTCAAAAGCTGCTACCTCATTCAAAATCTTTTTATATCTAGTAAAAAAGAAAGCGTTCTAAACAAATTGCTTAGTAAAAATATGAAATTTGCAAACTACAGGAACTAGGTACAATTCCTTTTTAAATATCTATTTCACAAATTATTATTTTACTGAGACTATTCTTCATCACTCGAGCTGTCGCCTGAATCATCGCTCGAATCCTCCTCCTTGGGCAGATTAACCTCTTTTAGCTTTTCTTTCAGGTAATATGGTTTCTCATCTTCGGTTGGCAATACTATTTCCATGCCCATTCTCTTGCGTCTCTCTAAAAAAAAATTGTCGGAATGTTTATTAATTCGCTTATGATACAAATTTATTAAAAAATACTTACGGTTGTCAATGTTGCGTTGAATGTAACGTGTCACCAAGATCTTCGCACTCCATGTTTCCATGACGATATTCAAACGGAGTAAATTTTGGTTAAATTTTATTAACCTCGTAATTTGCATTTCATTTTGAACGCCTAAAGTCTGTGGTCTCTAAAATATTTACAAAAAAGCAATTCCGAATAATGCAGGCGCTCAAATAATGAAACTAATAATATCTTAAATAATTCATCAAACGAAACATAACTTTTTGAAAATTGTAATAATTACTTGATTTGAAATCTTTAGATCTGTTATGGATTGATGAACATTTATTGCCTCTATTAATAATACCAAACACGATCCGCTAATGTAATTGGTTTCCAAATTCAATTCCTTTAAGGTTTTGTTGGTTTTCAATGAATTTATCAAAGCCTGAAAATATTCGTATAAATTCGTATAAATAAAATAATATAATCTAATAAAAGTGAACTATTCGATCATAAGTTATAGTATCACCTTCACAACTTTATCTGTGGCCCTCGTGTTTGCCATGTACAGTTTGGTGAGGTGTGTATTTTTCTCGAGTGCCTCGGCAATTTCACAAAGCTTTTCTATCTTTATTTTCTTAAAATGTTATTAATGTTATTATAAATGTTATTATAAGTAATATTTGCAGTATCCATTGTGACATCAGAAATTGGTCATTGAATGTTTGATAATTCTTTGATTAATAAGAGGATAACATACATGTTAAAAAGATGTAAAAAATGTTGAATGAGATGAATAACCCTGATGTTGTTTAAGTTAAATTCTTTTAATTCAGGATCGTCCTTCTTCATCTGTTCGAGACATTTTTCCACGTCCGTACCGTTTGGTTTGTCAGCCTCGAAATGTTTAAACTCTGCATATCTCGCCATACCTCAAGAGAGTAATTGAAATGTTATTATTTACTAATTTGTTTATTTCGATAATTTAATATTGTAACTTCTTACTCTGAAATCCAGACCCGTCATTAACTTTTTTTCCTTCCACGAAAGCTTGGTGGTACTGCACCTGATTCAGCATGCCGTGAAATCCCAGAATAGCTATTATGTGTTGATGTAAGTTGAGTAACTTGTCAAATCTCTTAAAAATGCATTGATAAACTATCCCGTTGTTCCTACCTGCCAAATCAACAAGTTCTGCTTCCGAGGCCTTATTGAGGATTTCGTCCCACTCCGTAGACATGGAATCATCATCGTGAAGCTTTATTTTTTCTTCTTTTTCTGGTGCCCACACTTTGCCTATTTTCGGGTATGAAAAAAACCTGTTTTTATTACTGTTTAATACTGTTTTGAACCGTAATTCTAAATCACCTTTCTTGGACTAAAACTCACTGAAAAATACAATGACTTTCCTGAATCCCTAATCGTCCTCTAGAATTCATGGTTAAATAAATTGTGTCGTACAAAGTTGAACTATAAATAATAGGACCGCCGACAGAAATTTCGGGCTCCTATGTTGTGTCAATTTGGTAATGGAAAAGCAAAGTTATGAAAAAAGTAAAGTTATGATTATGTAATATTTAATATTTCAAAACCCGGGCGGCCCAAAAAAATTGCCGGCCCCTGGACACTTCCCCCCTGCCCCAGTCTAGGCAGCCCTGACTATACATTGTTATCATTACTATTATTGTAAATATAATTATAAAATGCTTAATATTAAAATGCGCTAAATGTTATCATTTTCAATATATTCGGCTAAGGATTAAGCGGATTACTTTTTTAAGAGATGTTATCGTTAATTTCTCATGTGATAATAAAGTTAATGCGAATGATGACTTTCTGGGGTGCCTCATTACCTCGTTTTTCCTTTGTGTAAGGTTTTTCTTCGTCCCAATCTTTCTCCTCCCGAGCCTTCTTTTCCAGAAAATCGAGAAGCCTTTTCCTGTTGAATGCTCCAGTAGGAAGTTTGTCAGTTTTGTAGCGACATCTGTCGCAGGGAGGGACCATCGAATCCTTTATTGTAAGTAAATAAGTTTATTTATATAGCGCCATAAGCGTGAGGGGCGCTTAGACCATTTATATAGCGCCGGCTCCCAGGGGCGCTTTGTGGTGGTACAAGCTGGGTTTCGAACACGACACGTAACGAATGTTGCTTTTACCGTCGTTCGCAGGAACGCTACCCTCTGAGCTAACTTGCATCCGTATTATTGTAATATTAATAACATTTAACTCATATTAATTATATACTTAGTTTTTATATGAATTCCAAATGCATTTGAATGTAATGTATTTTATTGAAGGAGGTAAAAACAAGGGACATCATTCGGCAGTGGGGCAACGCCAATGAATCCTGTTGCCCAACCGACCTTTGGCTAGAAGCAAAAAAAGGTCATTTCTTCAAGTTATGCGAGGGTTTTTCCCCCTAGCAAAAGAAATGACGTCCCTGGGTAAAAAATAATTTGTATTTGGTCATTTGGGGCCTCCCTCCGATTTTCAATAGGAAAGCCACTAGAGCATGACACATCAACTTCTGAGACTGACAAGCCACACACTGTTAGCAAATTTCTAGGAAAATTTAAGAAAATTGAGATAAAGCGAAGCTTTGCTTTCCTCTGAAACTGAGGTGAGAAGGAAATGAAAATGCTTTAGAACAAAATTTTAAATCTGAAGTTTAGCAATTATTTAATAATAATGATTGCGGTTCTTGAGTGGTTCATCCAGGGACGTCAATTTAATTGTTTTTAGTGAGAAGGGTGAAACTTCATTCCAACTCACTAACGTTTTCCTCAAATCGGCGACCTTTTTACAAGCTTTTATTTAATTTGCTCTGTGTATATAATACGATAATTTTATATTACCCATGTCCTTTAATGTCTCAGATCGAAAAAATTATATTCTCATTTTTAGTGCATTTTTGAGCTGGTGAAATAAAAGCGTGTTTTCAAATAGTTATTTTATACAGTATTTATTTTGTGTTATTTTGTATTCAACCAATCTTTGGAGTGCCTTGTGTAACCGAATAGGATGTGAAGCCACTTTTTAATCGTTCCACAATTTACAATTTATATAGCGCTCCTACCCTATGGCTTTGCATGATGGGTTGCAAACACGACACATTATGGAGTGCTGCCATTACTGCGCATGTGAGAACGCAACCGTATGAGCTAATTTGTTTGCCAATAAAATAAATTTGTTAAAATTTACAAAAATCCTAAAAGTAATTAAAAATGTAAATCAAATTAAACTCACATCCGGATCTATAAGTTCGGTATGCAGGTCTTCAAGCTGCTCTGTTGTGAGTTTAGAAAGCAATTCATCCAAATTGATGTTTGCGTAAGCTTTCACGTCTTTTGGCTTCTTGATTGACATGTTGTCAATTAAATTTATCGCAAATCGTACAGAATAACGTTAGATTGACAAATTATTGAGTGACTAAAGAGTATCGTTACTTCCAATCGAAACTTTCCTTGAGAAACGAAGCAGAAGTCTCTACAGCCTCCACAGTTTTCCTTGCAGCAGTTTTCCAAGCAATGCGCTTTGCATACGATTAATATGTAAACAAAGCACCTACGGGCAACAACATTTATTCTAAAGAAGCCATTTTAAATTCGTAAAACCTGAGCGTAATTTCTTAAGAATTCTTTACGGCAGGTACAATTTTCCACCCATGAATGGAAGGTTATCTCTGGATTTATAACATAATAGCATAATAGCATAGCATAATGAATCCTATAACAAACATTTATCGGATGTATAAAAAAAAACTAAAATTTAATAATAAAGTATAGATTTATAGTAAAATATAACATGAAAGAAATATTTTGAACTTTTATAAGTTTCGCCTCCTTCTTTACACCTTTAAACTAATTAACTTCGGTTCGCTCGTAGTATTTTATCAAAATATAAATAGCTTATACATTTACTGAATTTAGATAACACATTTCGATTAATGAAACCTCCACAAGGTTATTTCCCTTGACTGGGCACAAGGAAACGTCCATGCAGTTTACAAGTTTATTGGATATTGGATTTTTTATTTCTGAGTGCTTTATGTATCCGTATTCGATGTGAAGACATCTATAACCGTCTAACCGTTTATATTGAGCAGCCTCGTAAGGGCTCTGCCGCGATGCAAGCTAGGTTGCGAACACGTCACAACGACTGGTGTTTTTGCCGTCGATTATAGGAGCGCAACTTTCAGTCCAAAACTTCTTTAACAGGATGAGGACTTTCAGAAGAAAATAATTTTCTGGCACTTCAGTTCCGTCTCCTCAAATGATCCTCATTCGCTCTGAAGTCCAGACTGATACGGCCTCAATACTACTTGAAATAGTCTACTTCTTTCCATAATGAGGAACCTAATTGCCCATATTACAGATAGAACTGCTCCTATAATCTATTGCTCTTGTTTTCTTCGTCGATTTAAACAATTTTATATTGGCTGGAAACGTAGGGTTGGAAAAAATAGCTTGATATATGGATTAGGCTTTTTAAACTCTAAAGTTCTCAAACATTTTAAATTGCTTAGATTTGTTTAGCTAGCTAATAAGCGCCTATTGGTAACTGGAAACCCTCATGCATAACTGGAGCTGGACATTTTATATATATAAAAAAAGAGTGCACTTATGGTCTGCGGTATTAATTGTTGAGAACTGTCACGTGGTGATCCTCTGAAACATTAAATCAATCACAAGGCTATCATAGCTAATTAGACTTCTGGTCTTATGATATTTTAGATATAAGTTTATTTTTCTGTTTATTTTTAACTTAAATTGTGACGCCAAGATGAGTAGAAATCCAGTTGTCTTAAAAAATAAATACATTAGCAAAGTCGCTATTTTTGAAAATTATAAATCTATCAGTTCGGAAGAACAGAAGCGAACTTGATAACGTGATTAGTTTGCATTAATCTTAAATTATCATCAGGGATGTCATTTCACCTTTTTCCAGATGGGAGATGAGACCTGATGAGATGACTTTTTTTTTATACTTCTCGCCAAAGGTCAGGAGGACTCAACATCCATTCAAATTAAGCCCTGATATTGCACTATACTGACAGTTTAATTGTTGGTGTTATTATATGAATAATAGATGCCCTCGGAAGTAGTTTTACCATGAATATATCTTAATCTAATCAACCATTCGATATCTAAAGATAAGTCATTCAATAACAGTTTTATTTAATTAACAAAAATTAAAAATGTGGCTAAGATTCCTCAGCAAAAGCTTCAGCTGAAATTAGGAGAAAAGCGTGTCAATTGTCTGCAAACGCACGCTGCTTTTCCATTTTTCAAATATCGCCGAGCAATTATTTTAAAAATTTTAAATCACAATTTTAATATTTTAAAATAAATTTCTCATAGTCAATAAATTAATTGCGCGCTTTTCGAGATCAGTTGTGTATTGGATAATGCCTGGTAACAAGTTTCGAATGCAGAGGGTGGTGTGGTACGGAAACACATGATACAGTGTCGTTAGCATTTTTTATTTGTTGTCGTTTATCTGCAATAATTTTTAAAAGAAGCGAGATTCGGCTTACTTAGAAAAGATGGTTCGAGAGGCAGGTCGCCAAACTGAAAAGACAATGTTGACTAAGAGGCTCAATTTAGAGAATTGTTATCTTTCTATTGCTGGCATGACATGCAGTGCATGCGTTTCCAATATAGAAAAGCAGTTACTCAAAAATATCGGTAAGTGAATTATTAACCTTCTTATCAACCAGAAAACAATGGATTGAGTCAGATTTTATCTCTAATTCAAAATTTCTAAAATGAAGTGATCATATTATCAGAAAAGGCTCATTATTATTTTATATTATGCTTGAAGAAACCATAACTTAACTGTTCATATATTCAATGGATTATTTTTTTCATTCATAAAATCCTACCAGGTTATTTATGAGTCATAATATATTATCAGCATTAATTTATGATAATGTTAATATTAGATCTATTGGACATTTATAAGCTAACTTATTTGATAATAATATGCTACTTATTTTTAGAGCGTGTTTGCTTTTTTTTTGTAGATCTTAAATACAGATGTAAACTTTGATAAGCTTTATATATTTTGGAATTATTTATGATTATTTAATTTTTGTTTGCTTTAGGGATAAAATTTGCCCAAGTGACTCTGATGACTGAAAATGCTGAGGTTAAATATGATCCTGAGTTAATTGAAGCATCAGTAATTGTTAATCTCATTAACGACCTTGGTTATGATTCACAACTCATTGATCATAAAAAAGTTGGACAAACATTTGTAGAAATTGCTGTAAGTTTCTCCTAGTCTTTTTCAATTCAGACTTAATGCTTATAACAATTCAAGTGTTGATTGTCACTTTATTTTAAGATTGAAGGCATGAAGATTGAATCATGTGCTGCAGAAATTGAAAGTAGTTTGATCAGTAGCAAAGGAATTCTTTCAGCCAATGTTTCATTTGCCAACAAAAAGGCACAAATCTACTATGATGCCAATTCAACTGGTGCAAGAGATATAATAGAACATATAAATGTCTGGTTTATAACTCTGTCATAATATTCATAAAGTCACATAATAATCTTTGACAATTAATGAATCAATACCAACTTCATTTTTAAAGAGATTACAATTTTCTGCCTCAGTGGTAAATGTGGAGAAGCATAAGTTGAACATCAACAAGCAACAAGAAAAAACAATAAAGTATTTGACAATTTTTATTTTTATTTTTATTTGTGGCATTCTGTTGGACATTTGGATACTAAATATATCTCATGGATAGATATTTCATGTACATTATGGATGAACTGCAAATGTTATTTTTCAAAGGTGGCGGAATTCTTTCCTCTTCTCCCTACTATTTGGTGTTCCTGCAATGATAATCATGTTTGTCTTCATGGCCACCATGTCTCATACCTTGTGCCATCCCAGTAATTCTACAGAAGTGATTGGTCAATATGAATGCCATGATCCAAATTTGTTGTTTCCTGGCATATCTCTCGAAAATTTCTTACTTTTTCTCATCTGCACACCATGTCTGGTATGTTTGTTTATTTCTCCTTTTTATGTGCCTCTCTTTTATGCTTATAAATATTTTTGTAGGTGTTTGGAGGTAAGTATTTCTTCGTTCAGACGGCCAAATCTCTGCGGCACTGTCAAACAAACATGGACGTCCTAATTGTTATGGCCACGAGCATCGCATACTTGTACTCGGTCTTAATACTGGTCGTTGCTTTTGCTCAAAATCGTCGTGTCAGTCCGATGACCTTCTTTGACACTCCACCAATGTTATTTATATTTGTTTCTCTTGGAAGGTGGTTGGAGTGCTTAGCAAAAGTAAGTTTTCAGTCTATTTGCTACAATTGTCCACTGCATGAATTAAGATGCTTAATTAAGCATTCATCTTAATTTATGTAAATTCATATCTTAATGGAATTTTAGGGACGTACATCAGAAGCTCTTACGAAACTGATGTCACTCCAGGCAACACAAGCAAATCTATTGATAACAAACTCAGATGACTCAGAAATGGAAAAGAATATCGGATTTGAACTCATTCAGAAGGGAGACCTGCTCAAAGTGAATTGTGATTGAATGAAACCTCCAGCATAACAAATGGAAAGTCATTTAGGAAAATATATTTCCAGGTTTACCCAGGTGAGAAGATTCCAGTTGATGGGAAAGTAGAGAGAGGTTCATCTTCCTGTGATGAATCTCTCATTACTGGAGAGTCGATGCCTGTAGTGAAGAAGGTTGGTGATAGTGTAATTGGGGGATCATTCAACAACAATGGGATTCTAGTCATTAAGGCAACCCACATTGGTTCAGATACAGTTCTTGCACAGATTGTGTCTTTAGTAGAAGAGGCCCAAACAAGTAAGGTTAGTGGAGCATGTTATGATACTCTGTGATGAGGCAGGTTTAAAGTGTTGATTTCATTGACAGGGTGAGAGTCAAGAGCTAGCAGACAAAGTTGCTGGTTTTTTCATTCCCGGGGTCATTTCTGTGTCACTTGTCACTTTAATTGTCTGGGTTGTCATCGGTTATGTGAACATCAATGTCATCGATCCCTCGTATAAGGTAATTATTCTAAGTCATTTAAGAATTTAATTTTATTATAAGAATTTAAGTGAAAAACATTTACAAAATAACTTTGAAAATATCTTTTACCTTAAATTTTTTAATCTTGTATCATTGTTCTCATCACATAAGTTAATATTTTAAGATATTTTATGCTTAAGGAAAATGTTATCAAAATTGATATTTATTCTCAGATGCATGGAAAGACAAACCACGAAGCAATATTTGAGAATGCATTTCAGTTTGCAATTTCTGTGCTGTGCATAGCTTGTCCTTGTGCCCTTGGACTTGCAACACCAACTGCAGTTATGGTTGGAACAGGAGTTGGTGCCTCGAATGGCATTCTCATCAAAGGTGGTGCACCCCTTGAGAAAGCTCACAAGGTTTTGGACGGATTGTTTATTTGATTCTTTTACGTTTTTTAATTTATTCATATTGTTATGTTCGTATCGAAGTAGAAAATAAGTCGAACCAAGCAGAGCTAAACAGAAACAAGTCGAATCCTTTTTTGTAAACCAAAGCTTCCGGACCTGCAGTCTGGAAGACCACGTATCGCGATTATGTCATATCCCGAAATATATTTTTATAAATATATTAACTTAGTAATCGCAGCACGACACATATATTATACGAAAAATTGCTACCTCCCATAACTGGCCATTCCATATTCTTAATGCATCCTACAACCAATGCATGTGGCTGTAATCACTGTTGCATATCATGGGATTTCCTTACAATTATTTACAAATGTCACAGGTTGTTATTATTATTAATAACCTTCTTCTTCTAGTGTACTAAATACCTATGTAAATATAATACCAAAAGTCTGAAAAAAATGTTTTCAATTTGAAAGTCAATTATGTTCTTTTAAGGCATACATCTTTCTGATAAGTTAAAACCCACAGTTCAAGAGTCCAATGCAATTTTAGTTTATTATTTTTTGTGGATTTAATATTGAAATATCACTCATCTAAAAATTTGAAAATTTTGCTACAAATTTTTTTTTTGGCAGATCAATTGTATTGCTTTTGACAAAACCGGCACAGTTACTCATGGTAAACCTCAAGTATCAAAAGTTGTTGTGTTTGACAAAGAAAATCCGCGAAGGCTTTCGAAACTGTTAGCAGTTTTGGGAACTGCTGAGTCATGCAGTGAGCACCCTATTGCATCTGCAATTACAAGTTATATTAAAAAGGTAATCATGTCTTACTTTTTAAGTGCATGACATCATGCTATGAAGTGCATTAGTGAAAATCAAATTTTTATTGTTTTAAGGTCCCACATGTAAAATTTGGAGATTTGGAAAGTTTTGAGATATCACCAGGTTATGGTCTAAAATGTATTGTTATTGGGATTAAAGAAGAAAAGGACATTGATCAGGAACCTGTAATGCCTGAGGTACAATTCAATGAGATAGAAGCCTCTATTCAGATCAATTTTGGCAAGTTTTACTCTTTTCAAAGTAAAATTTTTTGTTGAATGGAATATGAGTTCAAATTGATGTTTATGCAGATTTGTGTGATAGATTTGATGTACTTATTGGAAATAGAATCTGGATGGAGGAAAATAAGGTTCAAGTTTTACCTCAGGTTGATCAGATTATGAGATTACAGGAAAACATGGGTGAAACTGCAATACTCTGCTCAATCAATGGCAAGTTTTGAAGCAATCATCATTATTCAAATAACATTTTTGGATCTTATTAATAATCTCAACTATTGGCAGGCTATTTGAGCATGATGGTCTCAGTGGCAGATACCTTGAAACCAGAGGCTACGTTTTCAATTCATGCTCTTAAGAAAATGGGTCTGGAGGTTTTACTGCTAACTGGTGATAACAAGAGGACTGCTGACTGTATTGGCAAGCAGGTTGGTTCACGGCTAAACATTTCGATATAGTGAATCGCCAACTTCAAATTTAATATCATCTTAGATTGGCATCAGCACTGTTTATGCTGAGATGCTTCCTTCACAAAAGATTGAACAAATAAAGGAGCTGCAGCTCAGAGGAAAGAGGGTTGCAATGGTGGGTGATGGCATCAATGATTCACCTGCACTTGCCCAATCAGATGTTGGCATTGCAATTGGAACTGGAGCTGATGTTGCTGTGGAAACAGCTGATATAGTTCTCATTAAGGTTTGATTTTAAGTATTTTTAGCATATTATTTTGAATTAGCGTAAGATTTTTATGTTATTAAATTATTGCTTGATATGAAAAGAATGAAACTCATAAATGAGCCAGTTTATGTAAGACATGATTGTTAAATTGTTTCAATATTTGTATTATTTTTTACTCATTAACATTAATACCTTTAATTGCCACAGAATGACTTATCAGATGTTGTTGCTGCCATCTTACTTTCCAGGGCTACAGTACACAGAATTTACCTTAATTTTATTGCTGCCAGCATTTATAACATTATAGGCATTCCAATTGCTGCAGGTACAGAAATGGCAGCTGACCTTGCTTTTCTTTTTTTTTTTATTAATTATTGTCAATATAACAATATAACAGTAATTTAAGGGTCAGGCTTAAGGTTGCTTATGCTTCTGCTGTTAGACTGACCCTGAATGAAAAAAAAAACTTACCAAGCAGATTAAACAAAGCTATGTATTAACAAAAAATACAATGTAATTTCATATGATACTCTGCAATATATGCAATCTATGGGATTTTTAAATAATGAGTACAAAGGATTCTGACCATTGCCATTTTAATTATCATTTTAAACAGGTATTTTTAAACCTCTTGGACTTAGTCTACAACCATGGATGGCCTCAGCTGCCATGGCTTTGTCTTCAGTCTCTGTGGTGATGTTTTCTCTCCTGTTAAAAACGTTAGTTGGCTTTGATAATAGTTATTGATCCCAGTTCTCCAGTTGATATATCCATTCTAAATGATGTTTTAATCAGATGGAAAAAGCCAACAAGAAAACAACTAGAGATTTACCTACAAGAAGATATGAGAGACAGTCTTTTAAAATCAAAGAAAACTA
Source organism: Hirudo medicinalis (assembly GCA_011800805.1). Taxonomy (NCBI): domain Eukaryota; kingdom Metazoa; phylum Annelida; class Clitellata; order Hirudinida; family Hirudinidae; genus Hirudo; species Hirudo medicinalis. Next base: position 358,959 of record MPNW01000056.1, read on the forward strand.
AGAAGAAATCTGGATCTGCTCATGATCAGCTTTTGGAACTTGTTTAGTTCTTAGCAAATTTGGTTATCTTTGAAGCAAACATTATTAATGCCTTAAATTCCTAAGTTTCCAAAGTATATAATAAGCAGAATCAACCTATTTTTATTAACTGGTGGTAGAAAATCTAATCGAAATAATGCCATGTCTTGGCATAAAATTTTAAGGCTTAAAATTTGGTAAATAATTATGTCATTAATTCAAAATGTGAAATATTTGTTAAAATAGTCAAGCCTTTGGATTCGCAAATATGTGAATATAAGTATCTAATCTGTGCGACTCCTACTACTTGAAATGCCTTGCAACCTCTAAAGGATATTATATTAGAACAGTCCCTCACACCCCCATGTTTGACAAAGGAATGATTCAGTGTATTCTAACATTTCATCAGGAGATTCCTTAGCAAGAGTGAACCAACCCTCCCATCTATTCATTTCAACACCACAGCAAAGATATTCAGATGCGTAAATTTAAATGCACACAACCTTCGGATTTTTTTTTTGAAATGGTAAAATCTGCAAGTGAAACTTTGTTCTGACTTGTTTGGAATGTGTTGCTCTATAAGGTTTTACAGAAGGAACAGGCGATTTGCTGCCTGCAGAAATAACCTTCATTCTCAATTATTGGAAAGTGCCCTGATTTCGCCTAGCTTTATCCTGCTGATTGCCACAATGCAAGGTCCATTCAGACTACCAATAAACACCCCACCATTATTTCTATTTGAAGTTGCTGGATGCTGAGCACAGAATTGCCAAACAAAAAACTACTTACTCGAAACATATATATTAAATACTGACTGACCCTACTTAGCCAATTTCTCCGGAGATATTGTTTCTCGTCGTGCAGTAGCTCAATGTTTGAAATTCCGATAACTCAGCAAAAAGAAAGCACAAATCAGAATTTTAAAACTTCCCCAACAGTTACAACCTCACAAGAATACATTTGCATCAAGCATGACGAACAAATCAACCAAGAACAGAGTTAGTAAAGCCTAATCCTCGTTTCTCTAATTGCAAAATGTTGAATTTTGTATCATAAATGTGAGCAGATATCAGAACCTCTGAATGACACTTTAATTATCTAAAACAAATTACAACTCTGACAATCGAGCGTTTCAAATATGTTCCATGAACAAATTAACTATAAACAGCACTGCATCAGGCAACATTAGCAGTACCTAGAACATCATAACAATGAATGCGAACAAAACCCTCTCATGAATAATTAAACAGTTAATTAAAAGCTTTACATCCATCAAATATTTATCTGGAGGAAGGCTTCTTTCCTTTAGTTACAGTTAAAGGATGCTTTATGCTACCTTTCTTTCTCCTATTAGTCTGGAAAAAAAGAGAATTATGTCAAATGCAGGCAATATTTTAGGAAATATGTTATAAAAGTCATATGTCAAGTTTAAAGTCAGAGTTGATTATAATGGCTAGTAACCTTCTTGGTAACATATCTTTTGGAAGGGGATTTCATGTTTTTCTTTGTTCTGTTGCTTTCTGGCTTGACTCTGTAAATTCTGACCAGCCAATGCTCTGAAGTAAATGCTTCTTCAAGATGCTCAAGTTTAAAGTTCTTGTTTCCTATTTCTGCATTTCTTGTTCTGTCAAAGCCAGGTGGAGTTCTGAAGTCCAACTGAATAAAATTGAAGCACAATTAAACTTAAAGTTAATTTTAGCCACTTAATTTAGTTGATGTATCTTCACCACTTCGGCAACTTTTGCTTTTTTTGTAACAACACGATAGTTCATAAACATTTCCAAACTGCTGCATCATATAACTAATAAATTCTACCTGAAACTCTCCAAATCTGTAATAACTCAGCTTGTACATCAGACAATTAAGTAAGGTTTGTGACCCTCCAACATCAATTCTGAATTCACCTTGTGGTGTGAAATAATCAGATTCCTGTCAAAATAGATTGAAATCCCAAAATAGTAATGATCCATGGAGCCAACAAAAACTCTGGAAGTCACCTTGATGTCCTTTGGATGTTCACCTTCAGCTATCCTAACCATCCACAAGAACTTATTGATGTCGTCACCAGAGTAGCCAATGACACCTCCGAATATCACAAGGACATAATCAACATCAAGCATTTGCATAATTTTGTAAGCAGCAGTCTCATTGGATGACATGGCCTTCCCAACCTATAATATATTTTAAAATAATCTTGAATTCAGTTAAAGTAGTAATTCACCATTTCCTTTTTTTTTATTTATGTCTTCCTTTTTTTTGTTTATAAAAATTCCCTCACCAAAGCAATATGACTGTTATTCCAGGTATTATTATCAACCAGTGTAGTTCTATTTCCCATTCCTGCAATTTGGTAACCATAATCCCACCAAGACATGACTCTTGCCTTATCATCTGTATTTTTCTGCAGCCAGAAATATGCTTCTCGAAAGTCATCCAATATGACTCGAGACCTTGATATGAACAACAAAAAAAATCAAGTTTATGACATTGAGATGGTACAAATAATTTAGAACCTACCCATCATTGCCATAAGAAGCCAAAACAATGCTTGGACTTGAATATGCATTACTTGTAACCCAAGTACAATGGACAGCAAACATCATGAGCATCATAAGCAAGGCAAAGACCACAATGCTCTTGATATTCATCCCAACTCCCTCCTCCTTTGGTTTCTCTTCTTTTGGTTTTTTTGTTTTGCCAACCTAAAAAATTTGAAGTTAAAACCTACTTAAGCAATTCCATTAATGAAGTTTCAAGTTGAAAATAAATATTTATAATGATGCCACTTATTTTATAATGATTTTTTTATACTGATTTTTTTTATAACTATTTATAATGATAAGGGATCCTCTAATAGACCTAAGTTCAATATAAAAAGCATCATAGACATGTTATGACAGTAATTTTGAAATGGCAAAGACATAATTGCAACCTTATCATAGTACTTTTCATTCTTTTCTTTAGCATCATCATCATCTTCTGAATCAGGGTGACCCTCATCTTTGAGATAAATTGAAAATACTTTCGAAAAGGCAATGGCTGCCAAGACGCAGACAATAGGAGTGAGAGTGAGCATTAGACGAACCATGACACCAGCAAAGTAGGCAGCACTTATGGCATAGAGTACAACTGGAAATTAATAACATGTTAATCTTATACTGCAAATGGAAGTAATCAAAATAATCTAATAATAAGATGAAACACTTTAGATACATTTGAATAATATATATTGAAAAATAAAAGAGAGTGATGAAAACAAAGTGTCATAAAAACTTAAAACCAAGTTTACCAAAGACTCGCTCATCATTAATTTCCTTGATGACAAACCAAACTCCAGCAGGAAAGACGCAGACCAAGATATGAAGGTCAAGGAAAAATGAGACCCATGTGGTAGGCTGGTGCTCAGACACCGATGCAATGATGGGGATGTGAATCTTTGCATATGCAGTGTCCCACAAAGAATAAAACCTTCCACTCCAAGGTGCAATCACTCCTACACAAAAATTTTAGTGGTTTAATAAATGTAGAATTGAACTCATACCATCAGGAAAAACTGCAAGGTTGTGTTTTTTTAGTAGTAGGGTGTGCTGCAAGAGTATTGCTCTTATTGTGTTGCACAAGTAGAGGGCTCATTGATTACCTATCAATTAGCTATCTAATTCACTATTATTTAATATGTCAGTTAACCAAACCTTCATGACCCCAATTAATATAAATTAGTTTGGATAATTTAATGTTAAGTAATAAATAGATCATAATATGCACTAACTGACCTGCGTACGTCAGCCCAACTACAGCCATGAAAACAATGCCAGCAGCTCCTGCTACTGCAAAGACAAACAGGTTCTTCATATCTGCTCTGCTGATGTGACTCTGGATGTAATTGAGGGCAGCATAGGCAAAGAGTAAACAGAACACTCCTGAAAAGCAGAATATAATTATCATCAAAAACATGAACATTGTTCATTGATTCATCCAAAGATGCTCAAAGATTGAACCTGCAGATGCCATGTGTTCACTGGTTCGTACTGGCTGCATGCCCACAAAAGGAATTTGCATAGAGCACAACAATCCAACAATGAAAAATGTTGAGTAGGCTGAAAATAATCAAATATATAAGTAAAACAACAACAACAATAATAATAATAANTTCGTACTGGCTGCATGCCCACAAAAGGAATTTGCATAGAGCACAACAATCCAACAATGAAAAATGTTGAGTAGGCTGAAAATAATCAAATATATAAGTAAAACAACAACAACAATAATAATAATAAGCAATTTTGAACATGATATATGTCACTGTTAAATGCCAACAATATGCTTGAAAAATATGGAATTAAAAATTATTCAATTCTCTCGCTTCAGTGTAAAAAGATAACTTGAAAGATGCTCACCAACTAAGATCCTAGAAGAGTATCGACCCATGAGAAGCAACACAAAAACATGAAGAGGGATGAGGTTTATGATGAAAACATATCCACCCCATGCCGACACCTGCGGATATTAACAAAATAACATTTTAGGAAATCTGGTAAGGCTAAATACTTGAAATAATAATAATGTATAGCAATTACCATGTAAAAATATGACAATGCCGTACAGATTCCCCAATACACTGATCCTGTCTTCACAGCCTTTACCTAAGAAAGCATATGTAAGAGTAAAATAAAATAATAAATATAAAATAAGCTTTTTTAATTCATAACAAAAGACCTTTGTAGAATTCACCAACCCATAAGTAGTAAGTAAACATTAGGGCAAATATGGCAATCCCTTCATTATCATAGCTGCCAGCCACTGAACGACTAATGTAACCTGGAACTAAACATGAAGAATCCATATATGTCAAGCTTGCAGATACGAGGGCATGAGCTAATAATTATTATGAAAGGCTAATTGAGCACATTTATGCAAACTATAATTGTACACTAAATAATATTAATATTCACTCTATGCAAGCACAACATAGTATTTGCTTATAACCAATTTAATCACATCAACCCATTAAATTCCAACTTGTTTTTCATAGCTTTACATAATTTCATATATAAATTTTATAAATTTCCAACCAATGGCTATGAAACAAGCTGCAAATAATCCTGCTCCAGAATTCCAGATTTCCTTTGTTAGGAAATAAGTGGCAAGAGCAGTCAGTCCACTGCAAAGCCATGTAAAAACCATTATCAATTTGGTAAAACATAGAAATAACCACACTATGTATGATAATTTGAAGTAAATAATTCATCTCAACCCACCTAAAAACAGGAGCAAGAAAAACACAAATATCTCTTATGTGAATAGGAATATGGAGGAAATGAAGTAGCCAATGAATGGTGCCAGATGTTATCATCAGTCCAGGATAAACCTGAAAATGCAATATGCTTCATGAATAACTTAGTATTAATAATTTATAAACATTAATAATTTATATAAAGTTATTTAAAGTTTAAATTTAAATGCTTGTGATGACAGGCAATTGTGAAAGTGACCATAAAAACAGTGGCACTGCAAGCAAGAAATATTTTTTTTAAATGCTACAATAAACTATTTCTAACAAACGTTTTTCCTTCAACCAATGCTGTCTCTCAAGACAAACTTACTTGCAAAAATTATGGTAAATGAAATGCAACAAAGAACTATTTGAAAAACAATCAAGGATACTAAATATCAACAGTGATTGAAATGAAACTGTCTAGCACATGTCGATTACAACATAAACATAAGTAGAGGCAAATGCCAACAAAACTTAACACTGGGCATTGTTAAAAGAACTTTTTAATCTTACTGTGCCACCAACGATTCTACCCAAAGGATACCAGGCTCTCTCATCAAACCAATTCAAGAAATTGTAGAAGCCATGCTCCACCATGTAATGAGTGGAGCGGTAATTGAACCTGAAAATTAATCAATGATTTCATCAAAATCAATTTAGAATAGAAGTAATACCATGCATGAGCATATGCAATTATATGTGCCACTTGCAGCAAGCAAAACTGACGTGCAGAAGTAAAATCGTCAAACTCCAGTAGTTGTAGATCAATAGAAAGCGACTGATATGCAGCTAAACATAAAGGCAACCGAAAATATGCAATATCACTTACCATGGGTCAAACTCGTGGATGATACTTTCAAACCTTATAACCGCAAAAAGACGCGAGCTGAAACCTGCAAGCCAGCACAAAGCTAGAACAATAAAAACTATTAAACTTTTCCACCCCCCTCGATAGGATAATGACAATTTTGATTCTTTAGCTTTCTTGGAATCAGCTTTAAGAGATCCTAGTGAGTCGACGGCATCCGCCATGTCCACGGATCGAATAGAAGATAAATACCAACGTCAACTTCGAGTACCAAAAATATCTAGTAATATCCAGGTGAACAAAATATGAATTATCTCAATTAATAAAGCTAACATTTAAATAAATTTTTGATAATTAAACATTAATACAAAAGTAAAATAAAAATTTCTGCCGTTTGTAACTTCTTATTACTCAAAGAGGTTTAGTTGGTTAATTCGATGCTTCTCTTTAAAACAGACGTATTTTTTTAATACATAATAATGTAATAAATCATAAAGCTGCTTATTTTATTTGTTTTATATAAAAATTTAAAATGTGGTTTGCATAATGAAATTATTGAATTTATAATATAGGCAAATTATTAAGTCAGCTCTTACGTAAGGTAGCAAAGTGATCTCGAACAAGTGGCAAATAACATTATAATGTTATTGCAATGTAATGTCTTTAATATAATATACAATGCATTAAAGTACTGCCTTTTACTGAGATTCATAGGAATTCACTTTAGGAACTTTAAGTTTTCATTTCATTGGGAAATTGATCTTTCAGAGGATAACCCAGCAGCTGCACCCATTAGGGGGTGACATTTGCATCTGCTGTGGATGTCGAATGTCAGCTGTAGGGGCGAATGTCAGACTCAAAGAGTTTCAAAAGGAACAATACGGAATCCATGGGATGTAAACTATCAACGTCCAATAAAAGGCCAGACTTCAGCAGGGCAGATTTTTGATCGTAAGAGTATAAATGCCCTTGCAGCATGGGATCAGTGGCCCGGGGCTTTTGGGTTGATTTCGGAGATGCGCTTCTGCACACCCGATCGGTGGCCTGCCATAACAGCAGCATTGTCATAAAACAAATAAATTGAAATAAATAAAGCTTATACTAATCAAACTCACCGAGATGCTTGCTATTCCAATAATTTACTCTTAAAAAGATTTTCAATTTAGCAATAACAATCACGAATGAACGTAATACCAGTAAGTTGATGAAAACAGAATGAACGAAAGATATGCTATGGTCTCGTAATAGTTCCATATATACTCTTCCGATCAAAAGAACAGGTGTGACTTGATGAAGGCCTGGTAAGGTGATTCTCTTTGATGTGTGCCTCGCATATGTTGTACATCAATCGATGCGTTATACCAAATGCCAAATTGAAATCTACCTCTTCAATTGACACATTTCGAAAGGTCTAAGCGTGGCAGCAGAAACTCTGGGGGCGATCGTTTTTCTATTTTTTTTATTTTTTACGTACCTCCTCAAAATGCCGCCCCCCGTTGCTACGCCACTGCATGGGATCTTGCTTATTTCTTATTGTCGGTAATTTCTTACTATCCAGCTGGATATTGTACCTCGTGTCATCGTTTTTATAAATAAAGTGTTGTGGATAATCATCTTGCCTTAATTATAATACTGGGTTATAATATATATATATATATATCTTATATAATGCATCATTTAATATATATTATTATACATCATTTTTATTTATAAATTAACCTGCGTTGCTCACATGCAGAAATGTCAAAACGCAAAGAAGCGAATGTAAGAAATTTCATGATGAGATGGATGAGCAAGAAAGCCCAAACGGATTCTGCAAGCTCTTTAGTTTTGGGTCAACCTGTGAACGATAAAGATGTTTCCGAGAGTTCACCCAAAATGAAAAATGTCAAATATGACAGCGGTGTTGCTGATTGTTGATCAGGAATCATGCAGTGACTGTGGCGTCGGATCAGCTTCCCGACTGGTGTCATCCTCATCCCTACAATAAGTATTCGTGGATCGCAAAAGTGTCATATGGATATGTTTGTGACATCTGTCAATAATTCTAGCTCGCAGGTAGTGAAACTGAAAAAATATGTGTGACAAAACCGCTTCCACTATATACAACGATAACGACACAGAGTTTGATTAGAGTGGCGTATGTTTAACAGAACTTCAAGCCGCAAACTATCAGGGAAAGCTGCTTTCTATGTCATATGTCATCATCTTTGTTTTATGTTGAAGATTCAGAACATCTTGTTGGCTCACTCAGAGACATCCGACTTCACTAAAGTCACCCAATTATTAGGATTTTCAGCTGAAGATCTCCAAAGTGAATGGAAAATATATACGTCGTCTGCCCTCAGACCTCGCGTCACAGGAAGGCATGTTGAATTTGACCCTATCAGAAAACAAGTCGGCCACGTTCCACACATTTTCATCACCTACTAGAAAGCTCTTGTTGAGGCAGATTGGAACAGTTGAATGATCATTTTCAATAATTAACAGAATCTTGACCAGTCAGCGATGCCAACTATTCCCAAATCACGTATGGCATTTGATGAAACTGTAAATTGAAGGACCGGGGACTACAGGTGTTCGTGACAGTACAGATGCAGAGCGTAGGGAACTGAAGATCTTGATCGACAAGGCATACGAGACATGGTTAGTACAGCCAAGGTGTGGCTTAGCCTAATTATGCGATCAAATCGACGCTGTTGTTAAAATGTTATTAGTCAACAAAACACATCATTCTTGTCGCGTTTTGGCCAGCACACATTATTTTTTTTTGAATTTGTTCTTTTCTAACGAATATGTAGTTGCAAGTGTTTGTATTTACATTATCACTTATCTGGTTTTAATGCACCAGTTGTGCTTGGACAAGCGAAATAAGAGCTAACACTTAAGCAAGAGGTGCCACTGGGTTAATGGTCGATGAAGTCTGTATCAATGAGGGGAGGTGCAGAACCGGCTCTTGTAGTTAGCACCCCCCGAATATAAAATCCTGTATAACTCCCCGCCTCTGACAGCCCTCGAAAAGGAGACCCGGAATAAGCACCGTTACAGAAAGTACAGCCATCAGAAGTAGAGTTTTCAATTGCGTTGATTTTTTCAAATTTCATGCGGAAAAAAATCCATAAAAGCCAGTATCAACATAAGTAACAATATGTAGCAACATGTTGCAACAATGGCTTTGTATAGAACATGAATCTAAAATGTTTTGATGTTATAATAAAAATCAACCATTCTATTTAAATTAAATTTACAATACAACGGCTCAATATTTTCGTTTAAACAAGTTTTGTTAAAATAAGCTCGCTCATTTATTATTTCATTTGTATAGAAAACTTTAATTTCCCTGACGATGGCCTTAGAGGTCGAAACCGATCAGTCGGTTATTAAAAACTAAAAATATAGATTTAGTGACAAAGTTTTTTCGTACTTAAAGCAGTGCAAGCGTAACTGAAAAAGCAATCTCTTCTAAATGGCGAGCTTATTTTAACAAAACTTTTTTTAATTAAATATAAATGTCTAATTAATTAATAATCTATTAAATCACAGCAATCACTAATTAGATACCGCAGTCAAATTCAAGAAGTAAGCTCAAATTTAGTACTTTCATTTATTTCTTATGAATCCAAAATTTTTTTTTTAAAACTAAATATTAGCGAAGGTGAAAGTAGTTATGGTGCATCATATTAGATATAGCTGTAGGGGCATTGTAGATGCTTGGAAAATAATTAAATGGAGTAGTTGCGACAAATTGTATATTTGAGTTGAAGGTTCTGATAAAGAAATGAGTGGAAGACGTTTTTGTGTAAAAACGTTGATCACACGATTGATTCTTCAATTCCTCTGTTCTAATGTTTGCCGTTGTCTGGCGTTTCCACTTTGTCCTAAGCATTGAATAACATTAATTTAATTTAACTGATGAACGCGATTGTCTGATTCTTCGTTGAAAGTTGTCCATTACCATAACAGAATATTAATAATTATAAGTCTATTAGCTAATTTCACTCCAAATTCGTATGGTAAGAAATTTGAAAAAGTCTTTTATCAAGAAAAATTAATCAAAAAGCTTTTTTTTTAAATCTAAATTCATACAAGATTAAAATAATTGTACTCTATTAATTAGACTGCAGATACCTTCTATTTTGGTACCATGTCTTTATCTGCGTCTCTGTCAGCTTCAACTCGTCGGCCACGTCAGCTCTCTCACCTACGCTGAGGTATTTTTTGAACCTAAACTTTCTTTCTAGAAATTGTAGTTGGGCATGTGTAAATGCAGTTCTCTTGCGTCGATGGCGTCTGGCTCCACTTTCGTTTCCAGATGTCAATTCCGTCTGCTCTTCGTCTGGGAATTTGGACCCGCAAGTTGTTTCAATGCAAGAACCTTCAGTATATTTAAATGCTCATAACAAATTAGATTCATTTTTCAAAAATGTTATTTCAATAATTAGCAAATGTAATTTGGTTATTTTACAAAGAACTCATCAGCGAGTTTTTCTTTTCTTTTTTACAGATATTTGTAAGAAAATCTTATTAAAAAAAATTATAATAAAAAATTCATCTAGTTATCGCTGATTGCCGAATTACTAAACATTTAAATTAAATTTTGATAAACGTTTTTACAAATTAAATTACTTTCAAAGTTTGTGTTTGATGTGAGAATGTCTCGAATGAGAAACGATTTGTTCATTCTGGCGACAACTGCCAGCGAATATTTATCTTTATAAACAACCTTCTTCCTCTGATATCCAATGGAAGACGGACTGGTTGGCGTGTGGACTGATTGGGAAATGGAAGGCGTGTCTCAGCATATGTCCATCACAATAAAACGTTTACGAAATATTAAAGACTTTTTACATCTATAATTTTAAGAAATGTTATCTATGAAAAACTTCCATTTCAAAATATTGTGTTTTGTTAGCCTGTTCGCTTTCTTTTTCAAGAGACAATTTGACATTGCCAGAAGTTCGAATTATGATAAGTACCACCTGAACAGCTGGGATTGTTCTCAAATGCCAAATCAAGGAAAATGTCTAATCCGAATGCTTCCAATTATCACGCTTCGTCCCTAACGAGCAAATTATTTATCCCATTGTGACCGCCAATCGAATTTGCATCCGTCTCAAATAGAATTGGAGTGATTTGCAAAAAGAAACTAGAAATAATTTATAATTAGAAGGTTACAAACATGAAACGTCAATCACTAGCTGGATAGAAACAAAATAGAAGTACAATCGCCATCATCACGGTTGACCCCCGGGCCAAATCAAGTGCTTAGATTGGAAATATCAGCACAAATTTCTAACAAAGAAATCCGTAACAAAGTTGTCTGGCCTCTAAGACACGTCTCACTTCGTTAACACGCTTGATTAAAGTCTCGCTATAAATATTGCCAAATAATTTCAATCTGAATGCAAAGGTATTTTATTTAGATTTATGACTTTCGAGTACAAAAGTGACTATAATGTGAGAGGTATGTCAGAGCCACAACAACCTAATATGTATTTTTATTGAAACATCATCATCATCATCATCATCATCATCATCATCATCACCATCGTCGTCGTCGTCATCATCACCAGCTCCTTGATGTCATGTTCATTAGCAGCGTGTCTTGTCATCTCATGTTTTTCGAGGCAGGGTTAAAAGATGTATAATTAGCACTATTATGATAATAATAGTTAATAATGCTAATAATAAATAATGTATTTAAAATATAATGTTGTTTATTATCATATTGTCGATAAATTAATTATTTATTATTATTATTATNGTATTTTATTGAACATCATCATCATCATCATCATCATCATCATCATCATCATCATCATCATCGTCGTCGTCGTCGTCGTCATCGTCGTCGTCGTCGTCGTCGTCGTCATCGTCGTCGTCGTCGTCATCGTCATAGTCATCGTCATCGTCATAGTCATCATCATCATCGTCATCATCAATATCGTCGAATGTCTGTGCTTTCAGGCCATGGCTTAGGGACCACCGTAACTTTTACCAACTCACTGCAAGCCAAATCAGAAAAAAAATTGAGATTTATCACCAAATACATGGTTAACATGAACAATCTGCCCTTGTTAATAAAACACAAAATTTATTTCTTTCAAGGAGTCACATAATTAAATACGTTGACTAAAGATTATTTTTTATTAAAGTATAAAAATTATAAGAAAATATTTTATTTTAATTAAAAAAAACTTTGCGCTTTTTTAATGATTTCTATGTTGATATTATGATTTTTATGTTTTTTTCTCGTGTTTCTCAATTCTCGCCAGTAAGTTTTTGATTTCGGAGGTGCGCTCTGGGAAATCGTTTTCTTAGTTAGTTATTTGCGCAAGATAGATTTACTATCCTTTATTAAACATATTTTGTACTAAATCGGTGCTTTGAAATACTTAACTTCTGACAATTGAATCGTGTAACGGTATAATGTGCTATTTCCCTCAATCTAGTTCTGTTTGTATGATATTTATTAGACAATTCTTATCATAATTTTTTGACCAATATTGTCCTTGCCATCTTTATTAGGAATATAATTTAAGTTATCAGCCAATGTAACTTAGTCGAATTAATTGATTATCCCAGGTGATTTGGAAAAATGGCCAAAATACAAAGACTTAGAAAAAAGTTCAATTACAACAAAAACAGAAAGCGTGAATGGAAGAAAAAAAAAACATTGCCGAAAGTTAAATGGTTTGTTACGCACTTTTGCTTTTTGCTATTTTGCTATAAATTTATGAAAAGTTACATTTATATCTTGATATTGTAGTGAAATTTTGGAAAGTTGCTGGGATAATAAACTTAGCCATATTGCCAATCTTCAGAAGATTGGTCTTTCACATGATTCAAATGTCACTCTTAGAATTCCTACAACAAAGGTCTGCCAAATGATTTTTAAATTGATATGTGTGATTATTTAATTTATTTTAATAAATGCTTCATATTGAAATCACAATCTGTTCAACATCACAATTGATATTCAAACCCTAATTTACTTACACCAAGGAACTTCTGTTAAAAAAAGAAAAAATTGAAATGCCAAAAGTTGAGAAAACATCAGAAGTTGTAAGAGGTGAGTCTCATTGCTTTAGAGAGTGTAAATTTTAATTTTAAAAGAAAATATAAACTAAATCTACTTGTTTTATCAGCTCTTGAAGAATTGGCAAAACCAATCAAGAAAATGCCCAAGCAGACCCTTGATGAATCAAAGTTCTGCCAAGAAATGATTGAAAAGTACAAAAATAATTACAATGTGAGTGGCATTTTAAAGAATATACCTAACATGTTTTTTTATTAAAACATCATCAATTCTCTGTGCTTTCAGGCCATGGCTAGGGACAGATGTAACTTTTATCAACTCACTGCAAACCAAATCAGAAAAAAAATTGAGATTTTTCACCAAATAAATGGATAACAGGAACAATCTGCCCTTGTTAATAAAACAAAATTATTGCTATGTTTATTTCTTACATGTTATTAATTCAGGAAGTCACAATATTTAGGATTTCGATCAGCTTCTACATAGTCACAATTTGACTCAAAATCATTTGCAGAGGTTGACTGGTCTCTGTAATTGATGTAACTGCACTTTCTATTTACTCCATTACATTGCCATTGAAGATATTTAGTTAAAACTATCTGCTCTCCGCTTGTTTTTATTTTTGTTTCATAACAGTACATCATGAGGAGATTGCAGTTGGCTTTTAAGATAGGGCTGGGCAGGTCATGATTTTAGATTCATTCAGTGTATCAACCCAGTTGTATGATGGCTCAGACTAACGTAGGATTTATTACTAGTAACATCTGGTGAATTCAGTGCATTGAGAATGACTTTTACAAATTAACCATAACATTTTCACCCAATTCGCTGTTGCCGTCAGTTACGTTAGTTATCTTGCTTAAACAGGAAATCGAATTTGGATGGTGGAAAATGAGGGAGAGATTGCAGTCCATGTTTTTTTTTCTAATTGGCACGTTGTTATTGCTCTGGCACTATTATTAATATAAATTCGACCAACATTACTGCCAAAGCTAATTTTGTTTTATCAATGTGAAGAACAAGGGAAACGAATTTTATTAGAATCTGTAAATGATAAGTGGATCGCCTAAGCAGTCGCTTACGATTGCTGTTCATACGTGTAATATTTTGCTGTCCCCAAATTAGGTAAGAAGGTTTCAAATTGAAGTAATTGGATGCTCTACAAAGCACGACATTCAGAACATGCAGAATGTTAATAATCAAGGTCTTTTCATTCCTGAGTTTGACTTTTGGTTTGGTTGTGTGGGTATCGCACGATTCCTGAACTTTGAACAGCGTTAGTGATACGAGATTTTGTGACTTGAATCCAAAACATTTGCCATGCTAAATGATTTGGAGGTCATGACGCAGTAGAATGTCATGACTTTACTGATATTTTCAAATTTAGATGGTTTAGATTATTCGATTCTGAGCAATGAATTATTTAAAGAAAATTTCTTTTTGAATAATGAAATGATTAAACGTTTATTACACACAATTGTAAAAGACTAATGTGGTTGGTTGATTAATTGTTATTTCTATTATGTCTGTCGTAAAATCGCTTAATTCAGAGATTCATGAAATTCAGATGAAGGACTTATTGCTAAATCCAAATTACTTAACATGAAAGCTCTTCCAAAATTGCAGCTTTCATGATTTTTTTTCTATCGCTGGGCTTATATTCAGATGTTTTCGACCGAAATTTTGAGGCCATGAACTTTGAACTGAACCATGTTGATGGAATGTTCGCCTCATTCATTGGTGCACTGCTCCCAAGATGATGACGGCCAAAATTGATATTCATAATCATATTTTGCCTGCGAAAATACCGGATTTGAGAAAGGTTAGATGTTTTTATACTAGATTTTACTCTAACTGTCTTTCTTGAAGTAATTGTTTATAAAGAGGTATGGATATGGAGGATGGATCGAAGTGATAAAAGAGGATGGCAAAGGTAAAATGATGCAAGATGGAAAGGTCTTCAGAACAGTTGAGGAGAATTGCTGGAATCCCACAAAGCGAGTTGAAGAAATGGATGCTACGGGTCGGTTACGATCTTTCCCTTATGATTTTTGGGAAACTGCAAAGCAATTTACAAAATTATATTTAGGAGTAGCTGTCCAAGTTTTATCAACAGTGCCAGTCATGTTCAGCTACTGGGTATGAATTTATTTCTTAAAGACAAGAAAATGTTAATAGCGTGATGACATTTGGGGTGCGTGTTGGCTCAGAGGGTAGCGTTCCTGCCTACGACGGTAAAAAAGCAACAGTCATTACGTGTTCGAAACCCAGCTTCCACCGCCACAAAGCGCCCCTGGGAGCCGGCGCTATATAAATGGTCTAAGCGCCCCTGACGCTCGCGCTTATGGCGCTAAATAAATAAATAAATAAATTTACATTACATTACATTCGCTTTTACGCTTCAGGCCAAACCCGAAGATGCATTGGAATTGAGTATGTTCCTTAACAACGACATAGCAACTACTGTGGATAAGTATCCAAACAGATTTCTCGGTCTGGGAACAATACCCCTGCAAGACCCCTCCCTTTGTATCGAAGAAATAAGGCGCTGCAAGCACCAATTAGGTGAGTGAATAGTGACTTGAAATAGAATGTGCTACAAAAATAAAAAATGTTCTTATTAAAAATCATGTTATGTTAATCCGTGAAAACAATTTGAAAAACCTCTTCTTGTGGCTGTGAGGTATTTGAATTTAAAATTCAATTTAAAAATTATTGTATAATTAATTATTATTGGTCGAGAAAATTAATGTAAATTATACCCATACACAAACGTTCTTTAAAATAAACATCTCTCAGTCATCGACAAACATGCTATTTTTTTTATAATTCTTGCAGTGGCACCCA
Organism: Hirudo medicinalis; assembly: GCA_011800805.1. NCBI lineage: Eukaryota > Metazoa > Annelida > Clitellata > Hirudinida > Hirudinidae > Hirudo > Hirudo medicinalis. Next base: position 374,946 of record MPNW01000056.1, read on the forward strand.
GAAATTTTTTTTTTTGGGAGGGGGGGGGCGACGGTTTCGATGTTTGAATACCATTTTTCTAATATTCTCATTTATGAAGTATTATTTGAAATATTAAAAAAATTCTGAAGAACAAAAACAAAAGCAAGCAAAAACATTTCTTCAGCTAAACTAGGGAGAAATTTGTGATAATTTGAGGGAAGTTTTGATCTCCGAGATTGTAATCTCATAAGTTTCAAGTGAAATCGATCAATAGTGGAGAATTATTTCATTAGTGCTAATAAAAATTTCAGTAAGTAGCAAATTGATTTGTAGGTTTTCCTGGGTTTCAAATAGGTTCTCATGTTAACGATTGGAGCTTGGACGCCGATGAGTTAGAACCAGTCTTTCAGGTGAAGAGAGCGGTTTTTTCGATGTCCTGCTAAACTTTAGACACATTGTTTGTGACAGGACATCTTAAATTATTTTTCATCATAGACGTTGAACGACCTCGATTGCAGCATTTTCATCCATCCTTGGGACATGGATGGGAAGCGAATGAAGAATTATTTTTTTCCATGGCTCATTGGTTTCCAATTCTAATTTTTACAATATATTCACATTCGGTGGGACTATTTAAAATATGTCTATGAAATATGGATATTACGTAAAAATGGAGTGATTTATCATACGGTGTAAATTAATGTTATTGATAACACATTAGCGTAAGATTTCGAAGTTTATTGACTAGTTAAGTCTTTCATTAATCCTTTATTATTAAATGTTAAAATAATCCAGTTCGTTGCGATTTACTATTTGAACATCAGGAATGCCTATGGAATCAACAGCGGCAATCAGCAGCCTCATATTTGGTGGAGTTCTTGAGAAATTTCCGAAATTAAAAGTCTGCGTCGCTCATGGAGGTTAATCAATGCAAAGTGGTGCGTTTCTGTTTTATTTAAAATTTAATTTAATTTTAATATATTCAGGAGGTAGCTTCCCTTACACTATTGGGCGCTTGGAACACGGCTATCATGCCATTCCCGAACTATGTGCAGGGAACTGCTCCAGCAGTCCAAAAAGCTTTGTTGGAAATATTTATTTCGATTCTCTAGTCCATGATCACAAGGCCCTTAAATTTCTTGTCGAAACAATGGGAGAGGTAATGCTGAATCTTCTCATTATTGAGTTCACCATTCAAATTGGACTTTTGCACGACAATTAGGACAGGATCATGCTTGGAAGTGACTACCCTTTTAGGCTTGGAGAACAAATTCCTGGAGCTTTGATTGAATCTTCGGACTTAAATAGCTGTCAGAAGGTTGTTATCAGTTAGCACATCTCAAATAATTGAATATTTAACCGATTTAAAGTTAACAACAAATTTCAGAAAAAACTCCTGTCTTCGAACGCCGTCCATTTTCTAGGTTTGAATGACCAGCAATTAAAACGCTTGAATTTCAAAGAGAAACTCTAGGACATCGTTCGACCTTCATCTTGTTATTTGTCTAAAAACTCAAATGTTTTAAAGTCTTAAGCAACCGAAAACTTTTATAGATAACATACAATATTTTTATTAGCTCTCTTCGTTAAAAATTGCAACAGAACGTGGAAAAAATAAGTAATAACCTTTATTCAAAAGTCAAACTTTCACAATTTTTAATTGCTTATATTTACATGGCTAATGTCACTTCAAAATGATAATTTAAATGTTTATGTTTATTATTTATTATTCAGACAAATACATACATTTTAAACAACACCGAATATCGTTGTTTAAAACAGTAATTTTAGTTGATGCTAATTTTTTTGGGCACTTGACAGCTGAAAATTACCAGCTTTTAAAATGGAGTTTCTGAAATATTCTTCCTGATTCGATTCCATTTTATAAAATTTCTTCAGCACTTTTTCTTGTGACGATTTGATTGGAAAAATTCTTCCACTTTGGTTAGTGAGGAGCAGTTGTTACCGAGAATTTTAGCTGCGTTCATGTCTGCTTTCAGCTCCTCCATGTCTCGTTTGAGCTTGGCACGTCTGTTCTGGAACCATGTTATGACCTGGATTTTTATTAAAAAGTTTTTTTCAAACTAAATGTTATGACTTGAATATTTATTCAAAAGTTATTTAAAACTAAACCTCCTGCCTCTTGCTGCTGCATATATTTTAAAAATCGATTTAATAATTTCCATTTATTTAAAGGATAAGCAAAATACTCATGAGCAGGCAACATTGCAAATATACAACATGAGGACAATGAGTTCGTTTGGGGCGATTATTAGAAAGGATTGGTAAAAATCAGGATGCATGGTAGGATGGAATGGTTGGTGAGCGGTGAAGAGATTGCTGAAAATTTAGACAAATCTGTTGATATTTAAATGAAGTACACTTTTTCTTATTTGATGTCATGCATGAAATGCTTAAACATTTGAAATTCTTGTATGGTTCCATTTGTAGCTATCAGTACTCTTGTTATTATTTTATTTCATTAAAAAATGATAAAATTTTAATAAAACACTCGTAATAATTGCAATCAGTTAAAACATACACATTATTTTATTGCTAAGCGCAATTATTATTGATATTATTATTTGTCCATCACATGCAAAGCCGTGAACCAGGGAGAACCAGCAACAGGAGGTTTGCCATCAAAATTAGAAAAACTGAAACTGGTGACAAATAAATTCAAAATTATCCTTAAAAAAGCCTTAAAACAGAAGAGAATTCAGTGCAAAAGTTCATGTTCAAATTCACTGTGTTTTCCTTCCATGTCCAGATGAGTTCGCTGATTCAATTTCTGTTTAGGCCTCGCAATCCATCATTTTCCTGTCTCCCGTTTGTTGCTGCCATTATCCTAAAACATTGTCTTCATCTTCTTAACATCACTCAACCCACAAATCCTTCAAACAACCTCAACTGGCATTCCTCAGTGTTTGCACTAAACTATTTTGATCATTATGTGACCTGTTTTTTACGCCTTTTGAAAAATATGGTTGTTCAGACATTCAAAATATGAGGGTCCTTTTTTGGTGAGTAAATAGCTTATTTTTAAATATTAAATAATATTAAATTTTATATTACAAATATTATTTATTAATAATTTATTATTAAATTAATAATAAACATTATCAGGCACCTTTTTTTGAATCATTAAAGTCTTATGCTCAGTTATTTCAAATGTCACTTGCATTACTTGCATCTTATAAAGAAATTTTCTTTGGAATCATTCGAATTTACCAAAATATTTCAGCAAGATTTGAAATATTTCAGCAAAGTTTTGAAGAACTTTCATTTTATAACTCAATCATTTATCACTTCATTTCATCACGTCATATCATTTCATATCAAACCATGTCAAATTTAGTTCCCTAATTTTTCATTATTACCTGTAAATTACTATCAAAAGACTTCATAAAGCGACTTCATTTCCAAATCAAATTGCGCAAAAAAGAGTAACATTTGCCATGGAAAACATTATTATTCAACTATACTACATCACGAGGAACGTTGTAATCTTCAGCGTTAACACGATCGTCAACTCACTAAATGATTGATGTCAGTAATTTAACATGAAGTCATGAAGTTGAATACCTTAATTTTGATAAAGCATTGTTTAACCTGACGAATCAAACAACAACCTCACATTTTAATAATTAATGAAAATAAAAGTTTTTTAATCAACTTTTTGACCAGTTTGAAAACATCTCAATTCTTCATTCTTCAACAACTTCCTTATAAGACAGGTTTTCAAATCCTTACAAAACTAAATATTTCGATATTATAAAATTCTTATTTAGCAGTTACGGAAGTTAAAAATTTTTTTAAAAACTATTCATTTATTGGAAACTTATGTGATTGATGTTATTGTGGTAACATAAAGAATACTGTGAGATGAAACCCAGCAAACAAATCGGATTTGATTCCTTTCGATTCAATTATTTTAAGGGAAATATTAATTGTTAATGTTTTCATTCTAAAATTAAAACAAAGCAACGAAATGTTACATGTGTAAAAAATCTCTAATATTATATAACATATCTCTTTTATGTTATATTAATGATAAAATTTGTGTTAAAATTTAGATTTTACTCAGAGATCTTAGTTTAACGTTTATTTTAAATTATTTTATCGTGTAAACGTTCAGTTGTGAGTAATGACATAAACATTATAATTTCGAATAATGAAACATTAAAGTTTTTAAAATCCAAAATGAAACCTGGGAATTGGAAAGATTTAATGATGAAGCCACCTCATCCCTGTCTGCGGGTGTCAAATATTTTTGAAAACGAAACCTCTTTTCCAGTTGGATAAGTTGTTGATTAGTGAAGGCGGTTCTGGTTTTCCTTCTCTTTTTGAGAAAGTTTCTGATGTAGACAGGGCTGTGGTAACTTCTTACGGCTTCAAATGGACAGCTGTTTTGTAACAAGTTTCTTTGAGCTGCAAGGAGGCAGTACGTCCATTATAATTAGAAGGAACACGAATTCCATCACACCTTCAAGCAGACGTTCTCCTCATCATCGCTATCGCCATCATCGCAACCCCTCCCACTAATCTTGTCCAAGTCAATTTACTTTCTGACGCCTTCAAGTTGAAGCCATTAAGAGGGAAAGTAAATCTCGCCAGCCAATCACGTGCTGCCAAACAATACCTTTTTTGTTGTTTTTGTAAGAAATTCGACAAAGACGCTCACTTAGCACGTTAAACATGCTCAAAGAGATGAGGCGTAAATCAGGAGGACTTGGAATCAATAGAACACAACCTCACGTCCATCTTCATTAAACCTCTGCTCTCACATTGCACTCCCATAAATCTCATTTCTCATTCGTGTGTCTTAATTTTGACGGTAACCATCTCGGTAATTGCTTATAACGTGGAATATAATTTTACAGGAATAATTAATTGATTATTATTACCATTTTTATTGATGCAATTTAGTAATGTAATTTATAGTTCCATGCCACGAAACAAAACCCTCCTTATACAATTATAAACATTATGTAGCATTGTACATCACGTTTGAAGGTATTCCTAGATAGACAGATATATTGGGTGGGATGGTAGATTATAATCGCAGCACAGAGCGATCGGAACGACAGAATTTACGCGCGACTTATCATCCATCAAGAAGCTTTATGATGCTCTCAAGTTGAAATCTTCACTTCTCCAATATTTCTTGAGAATGGTTTGTGGCAGTTTTTGACTTTGTTCAGGGCCCTTTAATTACTCTTTCACCTCTTGGCGTTGCTAACTCCTTGGTACTAGAATGTAAATGTTTTGACATCCGTCTGTCAGGAAAGTGCGAACTAGTACGAGGAGCGAGGTGTGTTGTTGAAAACATCGAGAGAACAGTTGGTAATTGGAATATTTTTCTCTCTAAAAGCCCTCAGAGATTGAAAACGGTTATAATTCACCAGGAAGGATGCAACTCACGTTCCAGTTGAGTAGTTTGAGTTCTCCTGGGGTGGTTGCTGTTGATCATCATCAGGTAGAGGGAGGTGAGAGGATTCCTCTGACAATCGACAGGATCCGCTGTTGGGCGATCAACTGAGGACGGAAAATATCCTCCTCTTCCGTGAAACGAAGATTTTCTGCAGTCATCCCACGGTCGTACAATGAGTTTTTCCCGAGGTGAAGATTCTCTCGATTCGAGTTGCAAGATGTCGGCTATGCAGAAGGAGTTGAGTTTCTTATGATTTTGTACAATGTAAGCATCTTCTGATCCAATATTCGAAGATTCGTTCATTCTTCCAACCACCTCCATAAACCTTGACTACATGAAAGTCGTCTCCAGCTGCGAGATAAATATTGACTCACAACATTGCTGGAGTTTCAAACTTTTAAGCTACAATATTATTGGTCCATTGCCAGCCAATGAAAATTTTCCTTAAACGCAAACAATTGGAGGAGTTTCCAAGAGCCAATCACAAAGAAGCATGATTGAAACAACAAAAGAAAACAGTGAACTCTACTCAAGTAGCTGTTAAACAATGTTACCGGGAACACCGCTACTTTTTGACCGATTACAATATTACGTAAAAATGCTTTTTCAATCTTCATTTATAAAATGCCGGACAACTTTGGAGATTACTTTTGTATATGTGTGAACACATTTGTAAGTACTGTTGTAAAAACCTTTAGCTTTTGGCTAATGTCATCAAATATTTTCGTGTAAAAAATCAAATCAATAGGTCGACATTTTATTACATAAGGTTAGTGTCAGATGACAATGATACAATCGTCTTTCGTAAATTTACAATCGTAACCTTTAGAATAGAGCTTTTAACGAAGAAACCAAAAAATATCTTAGGAAGTGCATTATTATCATAGGAATACATAAAAAAGCAAATTGTGAAACATGAATTTAAAGGTTTTATAAAAACATTATTGTCGTCAAATGTGGAATGATTTTGGGAAAGAAAATACACCTCAAAGGTCGGTCATAGGTTTACATGAAAAGGAAGTGCATTAGGAAGTGAAATGATCACATACATAATTATTTAATGATAAGCCTCAAATATCTTTTAGAGAAGTATGCTGAGAAATCAAGAGAGCCCGCGACAGTTATGCTGAAAATTCTTCGCCGAAAAATTCGATGATGAATTTTAATTCCCCCTCGATGATAATCTCACGAATGAAACTTTGAACTTGCCCACCCTTAATCAAGCAGCTCTCTTGCAGACATTTAATGTTTATGCTGTGGTTTAGAATCAATTAAGAACCAGTCAAAAAACAACGACAATGACAACGACAGAACCAGTCAATAAACTTTTATTGTACATTTTTAAACTAGGAAATACAAAAGCTAACAACTTCATAAATTCCAGAAATACGTGAAAAACAAGACGGAAAATATAGCAAAACGTTTATAGAACGATGCCGATGGTATTGAGGCAAAGCTTCCCGTGACATGGTCGATGTTCAACATTCTTTCCATCGAACGAACAAAAGTTTCTCCAAGAAATTCGTCGTAAGTTTTCCCCAGAAGAGAGACCAGTCTGACTGTGGAATCTTGAAATATAAGGTCTTTGTGGTTCAGCATGGAATCAAACATCGCAAAATCTGGGTTGCTGCAAGTCAAAAATAAATTGTATTTTATAAACACTTATTAACTTAAGCAAGATATCATTACTCACTCATCGGCATCAAAGAATTGTTGGGCATAACTTAGTAGAGTCCAATATATTTCTTTGACTTGTTCACTTTTAAACTCTAAAAGGCACGTTTGTATGTTACTTTTGACCACGGAATTTAAAAATATATTATTGTACCTGCGGTCATGACAGCATTCGATGGGACGAAACCCAGGTTACATTCTTCCCATTTATCTACGGACATTCTACTGCCATCTTTACATAGGAGTTCGTAATCGTCTGATCTTCTGTTACGCGCCCAATCGGCGACATTATGCCCATTGGTGTTCTCTCTGACGGTCATGTGCCGTACAAATGCAATATCACCACCGACTGCAGAAAGTAATCATATATGACTGATAAAATCTTTTGTTTTTATAAATTCTTTTTAATTAATTACAAAACAACCTTCTACAAGACATCTGAAGGCTCCACTGCTTCCGTAATAAAGTTCGTCGTCACTTCTTACGCACCTTCTTGGACCCGCTGTGCTACAAGCTTCACATAAATTGATTGGGTTTGTTGAAAATGGATTGTAATATCTTTCCAAGACGCCAGGTACACAACTTTTGCTGAAGTACTCGGCTGTCAAATAACAACAATGAGCTTACAAAGCACATTCATGAGTACGTGTTACTCACAGACTGCGAAGTAAGCATCGCCATTAACCACATTTATCTGTCCTGTTTCAATGAGCATATCGACGGGTATGACCCATCCGGCAGCCGTCATGACAGCAGAATGGCAAGATCTCCTCTCTAAAATGAATTACATTAATAGTTACAGATTGTATTCTAACAAGTTTATTAGATGATAATAAAATTATTTCACGTTTCAAGTTGTGGAGCAGCATGAAGGAATATCTTTTTCGCGCCGCTGCGACTGCATAGTATCCAGTCTGGTTCCTGCCGCTGTAAACTTCTGCAGCAATTGGAACAAGTCCATATTTTCTATAAGAATAAAATTACAAAATACATTTCAATGCCAATATGTTTATGTTCGTAATTTTAACATTTGATCTTAGCACTCATTCTAGTGCAGGAGAGAATCAAAGTCACAAACTGATGTAAATAATATCAATTGAAGAAAAATTGAGTCTCAGGTGAGATTTTCAAAACATAAAGAAATATTTGTTGATGATGAAATTCCTAGAGATAATAAAAACTAAATTTTAGATCAAACAGCCTCAGCACTCCAATAAGGAATGCAATGATTGTGGTAGTATATTGGTTTAAATAGACAGGTCTTCAATTACAAAGGATCACTGACTTCCCTGCAATGTAGACATCAGCAGCATCGAGTGTTATAAGATCAGCATCTCCGAGTTGAATTTTTTTAATGCAGTCATGAATCCCAGTGCCTTTAATGCAGTTTAAATCAGGTTTCAGATTTTTAGCTGAGAAAGCCATGATCATTTTTTCACACTTCATCATTTCATGTGGTGATATGACACACCAGTTGGCCTGATTGATTGGACAAGAATTCAAGACATTTAGTCTACTTTTGAGATCCATTTCTGAAATGATATTTAAAAAAGGATGTCATTTGACCAGTACATAATTCAATATTTATTTGTGCAAATCCACTTGTTGATTGCAGGCTGGATATGACAGTCCATGAATAGTAGCTGGATCGTGTGCCCCCTGCCACCTGAGAAATGTCTTTTAAGGCTTTTGTCTCATCAGTAAAAATCAGGTTCTGTTTTCCATATTTGGAGGACTTGAAAAGTTCAAAGAGGTTTTTATGAATTCCTTCCTCTCCAAAATCTAGACTGAGCAAAGTGAGGAAGTCCTTATAGTTTGCTCTTGTTTCTTGACTTCTTGAATTTGAGGTCATTACAACATGTGATGCAATTTTTCCCCAGTTGCAAGTTTCCCAAGAATCAACATCAACTTTTCTTCCATCTGTACACAGCAGCATGAATGACTATAAAATATAATAGGTTTTAAATTACAATATTCATGAATATTCTAAGACTTCTCTGTCAAAAATTGGCTTACAGATGTGGTCAAAGTGCTGTTAATGTTTTGTAGATATTGGTTGATGGACGTGTGTCGTACAAAGGCAATGTCATTGTTTCCTTTGATGAGGCAATCTATTGCACCAGAATATCCTGCATAAGGATCATTTGCAGTGCAAAATGCATCTTCTTTGCCACCACAGGAATTACATACTGTTGCTGGATTGGTTCCTTTAAAATAATTGATTATTTTCCTGATATGATGCAAGAGATTTTAAAGTCACGAAATTTGTCATGATAGATTTTTTGGAACATTTGAGAAATTATAAACAAGCATACCAAAAGTGTTGTAGTATCTTGCCAATCCATCAGGAGCACACATGCTCCCAAAGTAAGAAGCAGCAGATTTGACTGGAACATTGCATTGGGCAACAGTCATATAATTTTTCTCCAGCAAAAATGATATTGGATATACCCAGCCTGCTGCTTGACCAACTCCTGTAATTTATTAAATTTTATATTAAGACAAAATTTTAAAATAAAATAGCAATATTTGTAATAATTTTCCAATATCATCAAAATAAATAAGCATAAATATTAAAGTAAATACATTAATTAAATTTTAAAAAATATTTAATTGCCTGGAAAGCAAGCATTTTTGCTTTTAAGCGTAGTGATGTCAAAGTTGGATTTGGAAGCATTAATCAATGCCACTGCATAAAAGTCCAGTCCTTCATCTCCTTCACCTGCAATGTTTAAAATTACATCCTGAAATTATCACATCCCTTCCAATTAAATGCCCATACCCATCTGGTACTTTTCTGCCATGAGAGGTGTCATGGAATAGTATTGTCCAGCAGTGTATGACAGACTTGTTTCTAACTGCATGAGATCAGCATAGCCAGTATTAATCATCTGCATGCATCCAAACTGGGATGAATTCTGCACACATCTCAGTTGTGGAAGTTCTATATATGGTTTTCCAAAGTATGAAGGAGCATATGTTCCATTTTTGATCCTCTCATTTATTGCTGTTCTCAAATCCTCACACTTTTTGTATTCTGCCTCATTTATAACACACCATTTCACTTCTTCAACTGAAAGGTGTTCAAAAAAATCAATTTAAATTTAGTTACCTAACTAACCTAGGTTTAGATACCTAACTGTCAAAAAGAAGCATCTAAAAAGTCAATAATCAATCAATGCTCTTATATAATTCACGTTAATCACGCATATAATTTGGAATTGTACCAAAGTAAGCACTATGTCAATGATAGTCAACAATATATCTAATTTAGATAATATAATTTCTTTATAATTTCTTTAGATTTAGTTCCATAAATGGATTTCATTCTCAATTAAACAAGTCACAAAAATAAGCGCACACAATACCTTCCAGAAGCTGTGTCAACACTGCAGTAATATTTGATAATAAAATAAAAATTAACATCAATTTCATCGTCCTGCTTGAAACTTCAGCGTTGTAAATAATGCAGGTAGTTATGTTATGTTTTCGCACCTGTACACCAAAGAACTTTCATGCAATAATGTAATGGAAAAAATACATTTTTTAAAAAGAAAACATTCTGATTTTTTTGTAAGTGCTGGTCTACTGACAGCATGTCGGAAAAAGAACATCTTATATCGCAAATTTATTAAGAATCCAACAAATTCTAATAGGCAGACATTTGTGTCCTACAGAAACAAATTCAAGTCCATCAAAACAAAAGCCATTAGAGAATTCTATTCGACAAAGTTCAAATCATATCAGAACAACATGAAAAAAACTTGGAACTTAATTACACAATTATTGAACAGGCGCAGATCTGAAGTTAATACCGATGTTTTTAAGTCCATCGATGGCAAGGATCTAGCCACACCGGGGACATAACAAAAGCATTCAACAATTATTTTGCGAACATCGGCAGTGACCTAGCACAACAAATCCCTATTCCATCTCTAAATTTTGAATCCTACCTAAAATATCCTGCATTGCAATCAATCAATGTTTATCCGACGACGCCTATTGAGATCATGAATATTGCTACTCAAATGAAGACATCCCATAGTTGCTGCCTTGATGAAATTGATCCGATCCTTGTTAGTGCCTCAATTCCTTGTATAGCTCAAGTATTGTCAGACCTAATTAATTATTCCTTGACCTCGGGTATATTCCCCGAACAGTTGAAATCTGCCAAAGTAGTCCCAATACACAAATCTGACAATACGCACGTGATCTCCAACTATAGGCCTATTTCAATTTTAAACTACTTCTCGAAGTTCTTTGAGAAAATAATGCACACAAGACTACAAATACCTCAGCAAATTTTCCATGATCTCAGAAGACCAATTCGGTTTCAGAAAAGGTCACTCAACTTCCATGGCGCTGATACACAAAAATTGCTGAATCAATCGATCAAAATAAATTTTCCATCGGCATATTCCTGGACTTGGCGAAGGAGTTCGACACTGTCAATCACGCCGTTCTCTTGAGAAAATTGGACTACTATGGAGTTAGAGGCATCGCCTTGGAGTGGTTCAAGAGCTACTTGTCAAATAGAACTTCTAGTCCACTTTTTGAACTCCACATCACCGGTTCAGCATAATAATAATAATAATAATAGTTAATTTATAATGCGCCATTTGCATAGCGTCAGAGGAGCATGTTTCCTGTGGCGTGCCCCAGGGCTCCATTCTGGGTCCACTTCTATTCCTTATTTATATTAATGATTGATGTCGTGTTTCTGAGTTTTTCGATTTCATTTTATTTGCGGATGTCACTAATTTGTTATGTTCAGGTGACGATCTGAAAACTTTGACAACAAATATTAATATTAATCTAGGCATCCTATTTGATTAGTTTTGTGCTAATAAACTTTCTCTAAATTTAAAAAAGACCAATTACATCCTGTTTCATCATAGGGCAAAACCCATTCCNTGATTAGTTTTGTGCTAATAAACTTTCTCTAAATTTAAAAAAGACCAATTACATCCTGTTTCATCATAGGGCAAAACCCATTCCCTTTGATTGCTCGTCATATTTAAATGGTATTATTATTAATCGTTTAAGTGTAGGTTTTTGGGTGTTTGGCTTGATGAACATGTGAGTTGGTCAGATCACATTAATTACGTCCTATCCAAAATTTCAAAAAATAACGGACTTTTATCTAAGATTCGATTTTTTTATTGACAAAACTGTTGCACTTACGTTGTATTATTCACTTATTTATAAATATTTATCATACTGTGACATTGTTTGGGCCTCGAACTACACTCCAAGACCAAAATCCCTTCACATATCTCAAAAACGCTCTATTCGTATCCTCTTTGATATTCCTCCTTCGTCATCTTCCAAGCCATCCTTCTATGAAAATTCTATTTTAAACATTTATCAAACAAATGACTTTTTGACCCCTTCCCTCCTCCAAAGACAACTGTCAAACTGTCAAATATATCTCCTCTACACTGGCTAAAACAACAACAACCGGACGAGCACCCCTTCACTCTTCGTGTCATCCCATGTTCCTGGTCCCGTAGTGTCAGGTTTGGTGACCGCTTTTTCTAAGTCAGTGGTCCTAGAACATGGAATGCCCTCCCCCGTTAATATTCGAACTGCCGCCACACCTGAGCTCTTTGGTGCTCAACTAAAGACTTATTTTCTTGATGAGTGCTATTCATAATAAAATCACACTAGTCTTTTCTATTTGCATGATTTTAATTTTATTTATTTTTATTTCCTTATTTACTCACTCATTTGATTTTTTTTTATTCGACCGTTTTGGTTTGTTATATTTTTTTTTCCCCTTCTCTATGGTACATCTACCTCTTTGATCCATTCCTTGCAGCGCGTACAAAACAAACTCGCCAAACTTGTCCTTCTTAACCCAACCTTCAATAGCACTGACTGCCTGAAGAAATTGCACTGGCTACCGATCCATAATCGTATCATCTTCAAAATCGCACTCATGACATATCGAACTCTCGCGACATCCAATCCACCCTATCTCCAACACCTCCTTTTCCACCGTCATACATCTGGTCTTCGCTCATCTTCCATCATTCAACTACACCAACCAGTTCACAAATCATCCCTCATCAACAGAGGCTTCTCGCATGCCTCTCCTGCTGTCTGGAATGCCTTACCTCCCCAAGTAAGAGATCAACCATCCCTGGAGCTCTTCAAANTCACAAATCATCCCTCATCAACAGAGGCTTCTCGCATGCCTCTCCTGCTGTCTGGAATGCCTTACCTCCCCAAGTAAGAGATCAACCATCCCTGGAGCTCTTCAAAAGTCACCTGAAAACCCACCTCATCAGGACACCAACATGAAGCTAATGAAGACACAAGGCGCCTCTGACGCTATGCAAATTATAAATTAACTATTATTATAGTGCTTTGACACTGGTTGAAATTTGAAATTTTAAAGACCCCCTACCTAAATTATGTCAAAAAACTTTTAATTTGTACCTTATATCACTTTGAATTTGCGACTATTTTATTTTGAAAGTAAACATAGTAATTGTTAAACTGAATTATTATTGTTAATTTCTTTAAAGTCAGCTTCTATTTTCCCACGTGAAAGTCAAAAGTTCCTCTACTGTAACAATAGGCATAATATCAAATTCATCATTTCCATCATTTTGTTGAACTGATAAACTAGACAAATAAGCATCCTCTTCAACTAACATTCAGCTCATAAAATATCAAAATGTTCCTTGTTCGATAATTGCCATCAGCTCTTTCTGTCGTTTGGCAGCCACTCGAATTGGCTGAAGATTTATTGCTGATAAACAGATGTTAATTTGCTGTGCCCATGATCGCATTGTCAGTGTTGCTGCACATAATTCTTTAACTTTGACTTGTGAACAGGTCTGTTTCAAAAAGATAACAAAAAACTGTACAAATTATTAAGAAAATGCATGATAATGATCCACTAATACAAAAACTCCAGTTTAAAGAGAATTTTTTATTTCGAATTGGACAGTGGTACAGGAGACAGTTTCATTTCAAGTTCCTGTTGGTCAGAGTTGGGCTATCCTAAATTTTCAGTCAAATTCTACAGAATACAGCTGCAGACAGGTCACCTACAGGAAATATTGTGCCAACTTATGGTTCGTTTAGTACTGAAGTTTAGCAATTAGCTTAGCAATTCCAGATTAATAAGACAAAGCTTGCATAAAATTCAACGTGACTCCAAAATACTTAAATCTTCTCGGAAGACTTGCCGTGTTAATGTTAAAAGTAGTTTTAAATCAGAAATTTCAAGAAACAGAGAAAACATACCATTCAAATTGAAAATTGTCATTCAAAAGTCAAACAAAAGTGCAGTGATCTTGTGCCAGTATTCAAGAAACCCTGAACGGTTCCATTCGCCATAATGCAGGATCTCAATCAGGCCCTAGAAATGGGAAAAAGGGATCTGGATGCCAACTAAATTCAATGATTGGGGAACCCCCGTAGTTACAATGCCAGTGCCTGATGATCTCTTACGGAAATTTTCTGGATGTAAATTCTTCACAAAAATTGATCTGACAGAAGCATGCAATCAAATAAAGCTTGCACCAGAGAGTCAACGACGTCTGGCTCTTAGAACACCTTGAGGCATTTTTCTTAAAACAAGGCTTGCTTATGGCATAAGTTCAGCCCCAGGTTATTTCCAGGAAATCATGGACAAATTGATTAGTGACCTTCCTGGAGTGGTAGTCTACCTCGATCATATTCCCATAGGAGGGACCACAGTTGAACATCTTCAAAATCTGAGGAAAACATTACAATGACTTCAAGAGAGTGGCCTAAAGTGCAACAAAGACAAATGTTCTTTTGCAATGGAATCATTGGATTATCTGGGTCACACAATATCAAGTGAAGGCATTAGTCCTGGGGGAAAACTTGATCTATATCAGTTGACCCACTATCACCCAAACCTAAAGGTGGTTTCATGCGATGCTTCGGAGATGGGCTTGGATGCCGCGCTGTTTCATCGGTACCCTGATGGGTCTGGAAGACCAATTTTCAATATTTCCAAACTTCTCTCCAATAGCAGATATAGCCAGATCCATAAAGAAGCGCTGGAAATCATTTATGCTGTTCAGAAATTCCATTCCTATCTTTATGGTAGAAACTTTATCCTGATGACCGACGGCAAACCCCTCATATTTGATCAAAACTTACATTAAATCGGCTGACATGGTGGGCATTGATACTACAGCAATGCAGTTACACAATAGAATACACGAAAACTGCCGATCATGGTAACATGGATGTGTAATATGTGTAATATGGACAGAAGAGTCAACAAGGGAATGCCCAGTCAATTTGCGGTTGGATCGCCGTGTTACGTGAGACACTTCGGACCATAGACAACCAAGATGGGTTCCTGCTGTCATTCATAAAGTTCTTAGTCCAAGGCTCTTCCTTGTAAAGTCCTTGATGCAAGGCTGTTCGTGGAGGCGACAACTCGATCAAATACGCCTAAGATATGGAGTAGAACACGATGTCGATCCAGGAGAGCAGACATGTACACAGCCGTCCACGAAAATGAAACCAAAGTACAAGAGGCCAAGACCAGCGAAAGAATCGATACCAGGAACTCAATTCCCAATTCCGACGTTGCCCAGACGATCAGAGAGAATTCGCGAAAAGTTGGCCCGACAACTTTTAGCTAGGGGAAGGTGTTATGTAGCTAGCACATCCCTGGCCGCCATATTGCTAATGGCTTGTCGGTTTTACATTGTGCTCGAGTTTGTTCTTGGTTCTTTTAGCTATTCCTTACGGGAATTTCAGCTTTATTCTTATGACAAGAGACTTTAAAATAAGTTAAATTTGGAAGTAGGTCGATCCACCATATTCAGATGCCTTCAAAGGTTTTTCTGAAGTTTGTTAAGCGACAGCACAAATCACTTCTAACAGAGGCTCACAAGAAGATCCAACTAAACTGGGCAAAATCTGTTATATTTTCTGATGAAAACAATTGAATTTGGGTGGTCCAGATGGCTTTAAATATTATTGGCATGATGTCAGAGGACCCAAAAAAAATTTTATAAATGGATTTCGGAGGTGATCATAAGATAAAATAATAATGCTACAACACTAACTTCAACATTATTAATTCCGCAGCCCAACATGTTATTTTATGACGTTTTGTTTTGCATTATATTGTAAATCAAAGTGCATTTATATTGGTAGACATCGTGCAGAATAACAAATAGAACATGACTCCGATGTATGTACGACTGATATTTCCCGGTAAGTCTGCCACTGGTGCAGGCTGGGTTGCAAACACAGCACGTTGCGACTGTTACTATTACCGCTGCATCCAGGGACGCAACCCAATCGGACAGCCTGCATATTCGAGCATTGCTTTACTCTGAAATTGTGCTGGAAATTCCATTTCCAATATTTCAGTAGCCAGGTACATTCCCTGAGGCAGGAAACACCTAATTGAGGTAACATACACATCAGACAGAAATTGTGACCAGAAAACTGCTCACGCACTCACATTAGCAGAATGACCCTTCTGATAAAACGCAATTTATATTTGGTGCAAAGATCAGTCCTTTTGACAATCAGCATGACTCAGACACAAAGCACAAGAATTTCACTGTAGGGAAAATTCATTACAGATATAGCAAAATGCAAATAACCTTACTGAAATAACCAATTCTATAAAAAAATTCAGTATTTGAAACAATGTAATTTTACATTTTAAATCCTTTAGTAGAAGTAGGCCTTGTCATGTTCCATAATGATTGCAATCCCAACTCAATTTAAAGAAACACAATTTATGTATACCATTAGCATTGAAGGCTATAATGAAATCATTTGAACCGCTGGTGCGCCATACAAATGCGAATCTATTTAAAGGTTTCACAGTGACTTTCAAAAACTCTGCAGTAACATAATATTCGACACCTTCACCAAATTAATCAAAATCTAACGTAATTTCATGTAGAAAAAAGAAATTGATTTCAAAATCAATGGGGATTATATTCAAGTTAACAAGCTCAAGCATATGAATATCTAAAGAACTAAAAACAAATAAAAAGTTGCACTGAAGATTTTCAGATGAAGTCTGAGTGATCAGATCAACCCCTAACCAAGGCCAGCATGAGGCGTTTGTAGTCTCCCGACAGATCTCCCTGGCAAAATGAAAAATCAGTGTTAATCTTAAGATCAAACAAATTTCAACATCATATGACCTCAGCAAGTCAAATATAACGAATTAGATGAGTTTGCACAATTTCAATTTAAAAAAGTACACTCTTAGGTAACCTCATAACTAAGCAGCCAGGAATGGAATGCCTTAAATATCTAGATTAGACTTAAAAGACCAGAACAATGGAAAATAATAATAATGAACTGCTTAAAATGTCTTAAAAACAGTTCAGAGCATTCACAACAATGCAATAAATTAACACCCTCTTCATGAATATTTGAATAGGACTAATTAATTATATTAACAAAACTTCAAGTAATTCTGAAAAACTATGCAGATACTAATCTCACTTCTAGCATATGTTCGAGTGTTTTACCAAACTGTCTTTGAAACTCTTGCTTAATCTGTACCATATCAACCTCGCAACGGCTAACAATAATTCGGACCAAAGTGTCATCCTTTGTTCCCCAGCCCTGTAGTCAAGAAAAAAATGGACTCACTTCAATCATACTGTCAAGGGTTTTACCAAACTGCTTCTGAAACTCTTGTTTGATTTGAATCATGTCTACTTCGCATCTCGTAGCTATTATGCGAACCAAAGCATCGTCATCTGTTCCCATACCCTGTTGTATGGTTGCATCATGCAAGAAAAGTTTATGAGCAATTGTTAGTGAGTTAGCTGGTCAATAAAATCACTAGAAAGAAGTTTGAGAATCAGTTTTGAACAGATAGGTCTTAAAATGATGTTAGATGTTAGGTCATAAATATCAAATCAAATAAGACAATCTTTATGGTGGCGTAAGTCCAAATCACAGGACCTCAAGGCCACCGATAACACTTCAAAATGATCCGTGAAAATAAATTAATTCAAAATATTTTAAATTTAGCGAAATATGAATAAATAAAACTAGCACATTGATTTGTAGAGTGCTAGGCAGATTCAACCAAGTTATCTACAATATCCTAGAATCCACCCACCTTCATGGAGTTGTACAACCTCGTTGCAAAGAATCCTTGCAAGTTTTGAACAACACGAACTATAACATTGAGTTCGTAGTAAGAGATTCATCAGGGGATCCTTAAATAACTTAAAGACTCACTTATTGATACAAATCCTTTCTCAAGATCACCAGACATTTCATTCTTGACAGACTGTTCCAAACTCTTATTTGAAATCTTCTGGTACTCTGCAAACACCAGGCGCAACTGATCATAACTTTCAGAGCACAAGATTTGGTTGAATTTCGACTCATCAGTGCCAAGCATTCTTTCCCCAGCTTGATACAACTCCTTTAAACACAAGAAAAAGATCCAAGAATAAACTGTGAAACTTCATTTCCAAAACTCTCCTTACTTGTGCATCATGTCTGGCCTTTTCCAAATTTACTGCACCACCTTCAACTCTGTTGCCCTGCAAATGTGATTTATTTTTATGACCAAGCTGTTACTATTGTTGTATGAATTCTCTTAGCACCTGCCAATCTCAGAAGATAAAGCAATATGAAATACGATTAAAGATTATGAGTTCATTGAGGTCAACATGACCAAGGTGAGGTTTAACACAAAATATTGAATCATTGACTTACAGAGACAAGAGAAACACATAGTCTGCGAAAGTGTCCTGAAGTTTCACTCATCAAGTCTTTTTCCAAATCACGAGAATATCCTGAAAGCAAATCACCGAGGTACAAAACATCCCAAATACACATTTCAATTTAGTGACATACTGCTCTTGTAAGCTGCCTTTATGTCTTGAATCTGCCTGTTGTTTCTTGAGCATAAGATCTCAATAACTGTACTTTCATCAGTTCCTGCACCCTATAAAATAAAGTGTTCTCAGTTGTGAAATGACTTTTAATGATTAAGTGATGTGAGACAACACATTTTTAATCTATAATAAAAATCACAGAAGAAATCACAACCTTCATTGCTCTCCTCAATTGATCAGCATCATATTCTGGTGGAGTCATCATCAATGCCAAAATGGCAGATTCAAAATGGCCACCCAACTCACTCTTCAGATCTTGGATCAGGTCCTTTAAACCAAAGTTTTAAACTATAGTGATTAAACTTAAAATAATAAAGATGAGAACATCAATTGAAGTAACAAATCATACACCTTTCCATACATCGTCTTGAATCTGTTCTTAATCTCTTGTCTTTGTGAATTGCTCCTGGCTGACAAGACATCAATAATGGCTTTCTCATCAGTCCCTATGTGAAAAACATTCAACTGTTAAAATATAGACCAGAAAATCAAATCCAAAGTTCTAGGTTCACTAAATCAAGAATAGAAGTGATTCCATGGCCCAAAAGAAATAAGTTTAGTGATCAGAAAATGCAATGTGAATGTTGTCTCACCCAATCCCTTCATGGCTTTCCTCAAAACCTTTGCATCTCCTTCAGCATTAAAGTTTGGAGCAGGTCTCACAGTTCCCTATGTAATTTCAATAATATATTCTCAATATAAATCACAAAATCAGTTAAATGAAACACTTCAGACTTCACAAATTTTTTAAATTCATCAACGATCATCATCTCATCTCCTGCAATCTCCGTAGACAAAAATCTCCTCCCTCCAACCATATCATCCATCATCCATAGCCTGAGAAGTATCAAAAGGGTAGCTTTTGAATGAGACCTTTTCTACGTCTCCTGTTTTGCAACTCTGATGTTGGCGACTTCGCCATTCGAGTCCACAAGTCACTAGAGGAACTCCTCAACAGGCAGGAAAACTATCCATTCGAGTCAGTCAGCAACCTATCACCAACTCTCTCATGAGGCAATCGAGGCCAAAAAACTTGCCGGTGCTTGGAACGCCTACCTTTGTCACCTTACTGACGTTGCCAATAAACTATACAAGTCTGCTAAAGAAGCTGCCAAGATGGCCATCCTAAACTCCAGGGCCTCCTCCATTAAGGAGGAACTCAACTTGGATGCTAACCCGTTCCATGTGGCGTTCACTCCGCAAACTCCTTCATAGAAAGTCTGACTCAATACTACACAGAAGATGAATGCTCCAGTCTTGTTAACTTGTTTAATTCATTTTTCATCTCAAAGATCACCAAATTTCATGAATCAATCGCCAACATCCTCGCCTCATCACCCATATCTCTTTTCCCTACAGGCAATTCTCAGGCACCCCAATCTCAATCCTCCAACTTGTGACTTCAGAAGAGGTTCTTAAGCTCATTCATTCACTGCCCAACAAGTCATCTCCTCTTGGCTCTCTCCCCGCTCCTTGGCTCAGGAAATATGCTCTAATCCTGTCTCTCTAAACTCACAAACCTCTCTTTCAGCATTGGCATTTTTCCCTCTATCTTTAAAAGGGCCCAAGTTCTCCCACTTCTTAAAAAGCCATGTCTCAACTCAAGCTCTCCTGCCAATTATAGACCTATCTCAAATCTTTCTACTGTGTCAAAACTGCTCCAAAGACTCATTCTGTCCAGAATTCGTCCCCATATTACCACAGCCTCTAAATTCTCTTCTTTCCAATCGGCATAAAGACCCGGTTTTTCTACAGAAACTGCTCTTTCACACATCATCAACAATCTCTGACATATGTGGCAAGGGCAATAGCGCCATCATGGTATGTCTGGACCTCTCGATGGCATTTGATAGTATTAACCTCCAGACACTGTTGGAGAAACTTAAGTCCGACTTCAGAATCAATGGCCTTGCATTCTCTTGGATACAATCTTACCTTTCTAAACAGAATCCAGTATGTGAAACTTGTGTATCACTCCTCCTCTCCATTTGAACTTCTTGCTGGTGTTCCTCAGGGCTCTGTCCTTGGACCTTTGCTTTTCACAACCTACACTTCACCTTTGTCCAACATCATTACTGACTTTGAAGCATCCTTCCACCAGTATGCAGATAACACAAGTCTCTTCTCTATCCTCTCCAGCCATAGCATGTCCGATCAACTCAAAAATCTGTGGAAGTGCACAAATGCATCAATGATTGGCATCTCATTAACTTTCTTCAACTGAATCCGCAGAAATCTGAAATCATGTTCACCAGCACACCTGCCTACCTAAAAACTCTGTCTCCCCCATCCTCCATAAACTCGCAGGCACCCTCCTTCCTTCTTCTACTCTTAAACTCCTCAGTATTACTTTCGATTCTCACCTCAGCTTTAAAGAACATTCCGCCTCCATCATCAAATCATGCAATCACCTCATCTGGGCAATTCGGCATATCCGTTCTCTCCTCTCCGTCAACACAACTTCTGCCCTTGACGCAGTCTCGTTCTCTCTCGCCTGGATTACTGCAATTCCCTTCTCTACATCTGCCTTCATGATCCATTCCTTGCAATGCA
The DNA here is from genome assembly GCA_011800805.1 of Hirudo medicinalis. Classification (NCBI taxonomy): domain Eukaryota; kingdom Metazoa; phylum Annelida; class Clitellata; order Hirudinida; family Hirudinidae; genus Hirudo; species Hirudo medicinalis. The sequence continues at coordinate 396,468 of MPNW01000056.1, forward strand.
TACAAAACAAACTCGCCAAACTTGTCCTTCTTAACCCAACCTTCAATAGCACTGACTGCCTGAAGAAATTGCACTGGCTACCGATCCATAATCGCATCATCTTCAAAATCGCACTCATGACATATCGAACTCTTACAATATCCAATCCACCACGCACCTGGTTTTCGTTCATCTTCTACCATTCAACTATGCCAACCAGTTCATAAATCATCCCTCATCAACAGAAGCTTCTCTTAAGCCTCTCCTGCTGCCTGGAAGGCATTACTCCCTCATAAGAGCTCAACCATTCCTGGAGTTCTTCTTCGATCATCACCTGAATACCCAATTCTTCAGGACACCAATATGAAGCCAATAAAGACACAAGGCATCTCTGACGCTATGCAAAAGGTGCATTATAAATTAACTATTATTAAAAATACCTGAGTTTGAGAAGTCATTCCAGATGGCATTGCAGGAACATTGGTTTGGTATCCTGGTCCCCCACCACTAGGTGCTCCATATGATGGAGCTACTCCAGTCTGGTGTGAGGGAGCATTGTAGCAATCCTGTTGCGGATTGGATGGATACCCCTGTGGTGGATATCCTTGTGGAGGATAGTAACCGGGCTGAGCAGGGTATCCTGGTTGGCCACCTGGAAACCCACCAAAGCCTTGCTGCGGGGGATAACCCCCAGGTGTAGGTCCTGGTGGAAAATACCCAGGCTGAGAAGGATAACCAGAAGGTTGCTAAAAAAAAACAACATCAAAGAGGATAAGATTGCAGAATTTGCAAGACCTTAAAACTTTAGTAATCAATCATATAGATCGTGTTTAGTTCAACAATCTTTCAACCAGTTCATTAATCTAAACCAGCCTTATTCCTACATCTTAAATCTTACAAATCTTTCTTCATGGTCTTTGATATATAACTAAATGTGACACAATTATCTATTGTTGATAAATGAAGCTATATCAATCCGCAACCAACCTAAAGCATTAATAATCGATGAAAGGCAGTACCAACCACATTATTACTAAAATAAAAGTAAATTCTGACCTGGAATCCTGGTTGAGGATAACCTGGCTGGAAATGCAACACAAATTTTAAAGTATAAATTTATATTTTAATTCTGAAATACTTTAGAAACTACTTGAGGGGGGTAGCCATATCCTGGCTGTGGTGCATAGCCAGGTTGAGGAGGATAACCAGGCTGGGGAGGAAATCCCCCTGGGTTGTTGTATGGTGGATAACTCATGACAAGAGAAGCTAACTAAAAATAGTTTCAAGTTAAGACAAATGACGAATGAGTTCGGTTTTAAGATAAAAAAAATTAACACATTCGTTGGAGAAGGTGTCATCAGGTCTATAAACATATATGTATGATGCACACGGTAAACTTAAATCTTAACTAGTGAAAACACAACGCCAATCAAAATTAAATCAAACATAATTAACATAACATAACAATTATTAATTACAGTGGTTTAAGAAGTCTGCGATAAACCACAATTTCAACATAAATTCATAAGCTCATCTTTACATCACACTTTCATAATTGAACCTCACAATAAAACGACGTATCCGACTCTACAACTCCTCTGAGACTTCTAAGATGGACGGCCTAGCATCCCGCAATCAATGAACACCTATATTTGGCTGCGTTGGCGAGCAGAACTGGCTCAGTGCTGTTGCTTTATAATTTGCTTTCGTACGTGCACGTTCTAAATATTTATTAATAGTAAGTTAATTTCAATGCTTATTAAAAAAATAAAGACTAAAGATAATTTTTAGAAATTGCTTTGAAAAACTCTTAATTTTTGAACCAATTTAGAAACTTTTGCTTTAACATTAACTTTTTAGTTTTAGGCATTATTGATCGATAAATCATTGGAATGATTTTACTCTGTGGAAATCCTATAGCTGATTGATTAATTAGTACAAATTAAGTAAGATTATTATTGTTATTATTATTATTATTGTTATTATTATTTTTTTTTCCTTTATTTTCTCAGCCAAACAAACGTAATTACGGATCAAGAACTTCACCAAATATTTAAAGTCCCCCTTCTGGGCCTGAGAGAACCCCGGGACATAATGCGCAAACCACAGCACAATCAACATTAAAAAATCAGTCCGTGCATTACACAACAAATGTCATCACTACAATCCGACTCTTTTCCGCCATCGCTTTTGAGTTTTTCGCTTGTGATGTTTCCACATGNCGGATATCGGGGAAAAGGCTGGTTCAAAATTCAGTGTTTGAGTAGCACTTCAATCTTGGCTGAATAAATAGTGGCTTAAGGTATATTAGAAAATCATGCTTGCAGGTAAACGGGGAGCTAACTCTGGACGAGAACATTGCGGACAATGGCGGAGTCAGAGGATCGTTTAAGGTACCATGAAACTAATTCAATATATACACTTGTTTATGGGATTCTTGTTTTTCTTTTTAGGCTTACAAAACATGGGTGAAGGAGCATGGAGAGGAACTGAAGCTACCGGGATTAGATTTAACTCCAGATCAATTGTTCTTTCTCAACGTAGGCAGGGTATGTTCGGGGTCTCTGGTCGACTCCCTGAGTTGTTAAAAGCTACAGTTTTAAACGTAAGTTAGCTTTAATTTATAAACTATTCATCGCCAATTGACAGGTTCATTGCTCTAAAAGACGTCCCGAACAGGAAGCCACCTACCTCAGGCTGAGGCCACACACACCTCCAAGATTCAGGTGGCACTTTTTTAATCTTTTCCCTCCCTTTTCGAGATAGTGTGAACCAAGGCGCCTCCTACTCACATATGGCGTCACATATACTAACTTATTATTAGTAGTAGTTTTGATATTGTTTATTTTTTTTCCTTTATTTTCTCAGCCAAACAAACATAAACATTACGGATCAAGAACCTCACCAAATATTTAAAGTCCCCCTTCTGGGCCTGAGAGAACCCCGGGACATAATGCGCAAACCACAGCACAATCAACATTTAAAAAATCAGTCCGTGCATTACACAATTAATGTCATCACTACAATCCAACTCTTTTACGCCATGGCTTTTGCGTTATTCGCTTGTGATGTTTCCACATGCGGTAAGTGCCAGAGAGAACTGCCGTTGACAAATTCATTAACACGCTTCTGGAGAAGCCGATGCCGCGCCAAGAGGAGTACGATTTCGATGAGATCACTCCTCTCCAGTTGCAAACGAATAAAGTCACGTAAACCTTCGGAGGAGGGAATTCACCTGGACTGTTTGTCATCCATATTTGAACGTCTTTGTCGTCATATTTTTGCACTTTGGATGTGTGCACTTCGTCTAATGGGGCTGTGTCAGAGACGATGGTGACATCGCAGACTATGGACTGATCCTTCTCCCA
>MPNW01000057.1:0-38073 GCA_011800805.1 Hirudo medicinalis
AAAGGAAGTCGAGGGACACAAAACAAAGACAAACACAAATTTTCGATGAAAATATTTATAAAATTAAAAATTTATAAAATAATTTTATGAAATTAAAAAAATTTAATAAGTTAATCGTCGCGTTAATCATTTTAATTGCAAAAATTTTTTAACGCATTAATCTTCCGTTAACGCACATAAATCTGCAGCCCTATTATTTATATACATCAAGAATTTGAAATACAGTGATCGTCACATTTTTTCGCATAACTTTCTTAAATGTGAATTTTATAATCTCAAATTTGGTTGTATGATTTAAATATCGTTACGAAATCTTATAATAAAGTTAAAAACGAATTTATTATATGTTTTAACCGGAAATGCAAATTGATGTGTCGATTTGTTCGTCATATTTTTAAGAGCGGTTTCACGTATTTGCATAATTAATATCAATGCCGTTATAAACTCCCACACCTCAAGAAAGAGAAATACAGTTGGAATGGGCAAAACATGGCTGATTATGGGGACTTTACGGAAGTCAGTAATTATTATAGACGAAACAAAGTTTAACATCCATGATCTGTTGGGTGCCACTGTTACTGGCATGATTTAGAGATGGAGTACGAGGTTTATTACAGTAGAAAATTCGGAGAGTTTCCGTGATGGTGTGGGGAGGTTTTTCATGCGGTCAGAAAGAATTAGCTTTTCTGAGAGGAAAATTTGAATATAAAAGACCTGAAAACATTTCATAATTAAATTTTTAAAGATTAAAAAAAAACAACAAGCAAAATGGCTATAGAATATCCGCCGGATTATAAATGCATCAGCAGGCGGTTTAGGGATTGGTCCTAAGGGCTCTAGGTTCCAGAGTGCGCCCCCCCCGCCAAAGTATTCTAGATTCGCCCCTGAGCTTAAATGAAACGAACTAACCTTAGTCTGCACTTGCAATATACCACCAGTGATCATTCACTAGAGAAAATGTAATTACACTAAATGTTGCATGTACATTAGGGTTATGACTTTTTGTAAAGGGATTTATTTCCTGTATCATAAATCGATGAACTTTTGCCCAGAAGTGATGAAAAGGAGTGTAATTCTGTTTCGTTTTTAAAAATGTCACCCTTAACACTAAATTTTAAAAATCGCACATAAGTAATAGTAATTCAAATCATCTCTATATGATACATAAATTAGGTAATGCAAGATGGAATTCCATTCCATTTCAAGAGCAAAACTAGGTCATTTGGCATTTGTTCATTTAACGGGGAGAAGAGACCCACTACTCGAAATTTGTAGATTCATCTCTTACAAGCGGACAATTGGTTTACTGTTTGTAAGTATAACCTGCTTGTATATCTTATAAGAGGCTATGTAGCAACTTGCAAGTTCATGAAAAAGCATTAAACTCTCTAGAAAAAGTTTTGGAATCAAGAATCATTGATACGGGAAATTTACAAAACAGACAAATGTGCAGAACTAGCAATCAAGTTCTTTCAAAATCCTTATGACATTTGTAAAATCAAGGAGAAACTTTAGCTTAGATTTACATTAGCTAGGAGAACACAATAACTGCATATTACGCCGTAATTATGTTAAATAATCTCCGCGATCTTTTTTGTTGCGTAGCTATTCCACAGAGATAAGTAAGCATCCGTATCCGAACCGTGGTTCGATCGAGAATCCCGTGACGAGAAGCGGTAGGAAGGCGCCTTGAGAAAGTAGCTCTCAGAACGCAGTCGGACCCTGATATGGTGGAGTGGCGGGCTCAACAGAGAGTCTTTGGAAAACTCTTACGATCAAAGAGAGACTGTAACTGGAAGGACGTCAACGAGAACTGCAAGTCATCCCGCCAAATGTGGCGCTCAATGAATGGCATCATGGGTAGAGGTAAATCCCCTTCCAGCTCATTCAATCGGTGCCAACGATTTTTTTGCAACATTTCACTTCAAAGATTGAAAAAGAATGAGATCATGAATAGTGCTACTCTGATGAAGACATCCCATAGTTGCGGCCTTGATGAAATTGATCCGATCCTTATTAATGCCTCAATTCCTTGTATAGCTCAAGTATTGTCAGACCTAATTAATTATTCCTTGTCTTCGGGTAAATTCCCCGAACAGTTGAAATCTGCCAAAGTAATCTCAATACACAAATCTGATAATACACACGTGATCTCCAACTACAGGCCTATTTCAATCTTAAACTACTTCTCGAAGTTCTTTGAGAAAGTAATGCACACGAGGCTCTACAAATACCTCAATAAATTTTCCCTGATCTCAGACGACCAATTCGATTTCAAAAAAGGTCACTCAACTTCCATGACGCTTATACATCTTCACATAAAAATTGCTGAATCAATCGATCAAAATAAATTTTCCATCGGCATATTCCTGGACTTGGTGAAGGCGTTCGACACTGTCAACCACGCCGTTCTCTTAAGAAAATTGGACTACTAATGGAGTCAGAGGCATCGCCTTGGAGTGGTTCAAAAGCTACTTGTCAAATAGAACACAACAAGTCCACTTTTTGAACTCCAATTCACCGGTTCAACATGTTTCCTGAGGCGTGCCCCAGGGCTCCATTCTGGGTCCACTTCTAGTTCATATTTATGTTAATGATTTATGTCGTGTTTCTGAGTTTTTCGATTTCATTTTATTTGCGGATAACACTAATTTGTTATGTTCAGGTGACGATCTGAAAACTTTGACAACAAATATTAATATTAATCTAAGCATCCTATTTGAATGGTTCTGTGCTAATAAACTTTCCCTAAATTTAAAAAAGACCAATTACATCCTGTTTCATCGTAAAGTAAAATCTATTCCATTTGATATATCGTTATATTTAAAAGACGTTATTATAAATCGTGTTTCAAAATGTAGGTTTTTGGGTGTTTGGCTGGATGAACATGTGAGTTGGTCAGATCATATTAATTACGTCCTACCCAAAATTTCAAAAAATAACGGAATTTTATCTAAGATTCGATTTTTTATTGCCAAAACTGTTGCACTTATGTTATACACTTATCCATATTTATTATACTGTAACATTGTTTGGGCCTCGAACTACACTTCAAGACTAAAATCCCTTCACATATCTCAAAAACTCTCTATTCGTATCCTCTTTGATATTCCTCCTTCGTCATCTTCCAAGCCATCCTTCTATGAAAATTCTACTTTAAACATTTATCAAACAAATAACTTTCTGAATTCTATCTAATGTATAAATATGCAAACAATCTATTGCCTCATTCATTTAAAAACTTTTTACACGTTCATCCGACATTCACTCATTGTTTGCGTCCGCCGATAAATATGGACTTGAAGCTTCTCGAACCATGCTAAAAAAAATTTAATTGAAGTGCTCTGGCCCTCGTATATTTTCCTCGATTCCCATCACCATTATATCCTCTAAGTCCATATCTATATTAAAACATACTTACAAATCATATATTGTACTGCTACTGCTACTGCTACCTTATTTTTTTTAACCTCTGAACGATTCATTTCTTTTGTGATCCTCGGCTTTAAATTTTTTTTCATTTGAACAGGCAGCCCATCAGCGGGAGTATATCTCTTCGGGTTGTCCTTTTTTACAAAATTTATGATTAAGTATGTAATTATGCGTGTTTTGTAACTGTATTTAATGTCATTTTGTTTAATAAGTCTAAAAAAAAAGTTCGAGATGTATCGTCCTCTGCTCCAATTCCATCGTTTCATGCCATTTCATCTGTGTCATTCGATATGTTCCAGAGCACAAAGGCTGTAGAAATGATGAAACTAATTCAAACTCTTCCAAACAAAGAGTGCTTGACCCTATGCCAGCTTGGCTCCTCAAGAAAATGTCCTCAATCATGGCACCTATTCTCGCGAAGATTTTCAACAAGTCAATCCTCCGCGGTAAAGTACCACTAGTCTTCAAATCATGCTACGTCACTCCTCTAATCAAGAAATCCACCCTCGATCCTTCCGATGTTTGTTCCTACAGACCGATCTCTAATCTCTCCATTGGAATGGTGGCGGAAATTTGCGCCATGACTTGGCCTTGTTGCCAAGCTAGCCTTCAAATACTTAGCTTCTCCAGCTACGACTGTGCCATGTAAAAGGTTATTTTCCCTTTCTGAACATGTTGTGATTAAAAAACATGCTTCTATGTTTCCAAACAACATCAACAGACTCGTTTGCCTCAGCAATTGGCTAAATGTGAATTAATGAACCACAAAAACTATTTTACTAAACTACTATTGTGAGCATTATTTCATGAATAAAGTTGATTTTTTGATAAAAATGAAATATATTGGGAAATTATATGAAAAATAAGATGGTGCGATTAATTACGCGTTAATCTAAGGTTAAACAAATTGATCGTGCGATTAATCGAAATTAAAAATATTAATCTATCTGCAGCCCTAATTGCAAGAGTAGCTCAGTTTATATCGAGTTTGAAATGTATTTCTTAATTACTTTATTAATAATAATATATTGTAACGAAAAATAAAAATTGGTGTGACTGAACATAAAGATTCGGCCTTGTTTTGTAATTGCTTCTCCTTACATCTTTTGTCCTTTCAAAGATTGACTACGGCAATTCTCTGGTCGATTTACCTGCCTACCGCCTCGAGCAACTTCAGCGTGTCATCAACGCAGCTGCTAAAATCATAAACAAAAGAAAAAACGACCACGTCACCCTTCTTCATGATCTCCAATTCTACGCATTCGCCAAAGAATTGACTACAAAATCTCTTCACTCGTTTTCAAGTCTCTCCTAGGTCATGCATCGTCATACCTGCCTTTCACTCGTACCGCACATATTCCTGCTAGGCGCGGGCTCAGATCAGCAACCAGGGGCTCCCTCGTCAAATCATCTGCTCGACGCGCAACACTGGATGGCAGGTCTATAGATGTTGTTGACCCGCAGATCTGGAATAAACAACCCTCTTGGATTATCAACACTGACAACATGATCCAACCGGGTTTCACTACGCCCTCAAAACATTCCTCTTCAGAGAAAGCTTTCCTCTACATTAGTCGTGAAGTTTTGTTGAACATTCGCCACTCTAATCAAACTCTGAATAGGTGTCGTTATCGTTAAAAAAACATTTTGTTTTAATAAAAAAAAATGAAAAAATTCAGAATAACATTAATTTTAGTGCTAGCAGAATGCATGTGAATGTAGACTAATTACACTAAATAGTATATTCTACATAAAGAATGAGTAGAAACAAAATATCGCTTTTTATTTAATTGAAGGCTTAAATTTTGGACTACCTTTTGATTTTAACTTTATGCGCTTCCGAAATACAACATCACTCTGCATGAAATTTAATTGTAGTAAATAAGACTCATATTTTGGCATTGAGAATGGGATGTTTGGGGCGTTTTGTGTTATAATTTGTGAAACCATTTATCGAAATTACTACAACTTTTATCTCAAGCTATAAGATGCAGAGTCAGCAATTTGATGGTTGGATCGTTTTATTCAATTTACACGAACCTTAATCTAACCTAAATGTCGAAATTGTTTATACTGTCAGGGAAATTACGGAAGGTGGCTCTCCCTCGCAATATGCCTTTGAGGTTTCCCGCATCAAACAATACTCGGCAGCCAAATCCTTTTCCTCCGGCATCCTTAACAAATGACAGTATTCTTCAGCGTTTGAACCATCCAACACAAATGTAATATTCTTTAAGGTGTGATAACCAATTACGGTGACATTAAGTTTCAAACTTGTAGAGAAAGATTCAAAAAACACAACATGGAAAACACTGGCAAATTGCAAATCACTCATGACAGAGTTAGTTATATTTCTTTATTTTTTGAATAGTGATCATAAAATATTTGAATCCATCTGGTTGTAATCAGGTGTACAGTTTTACTGCTGAAGATTTAGTTGACCAAGGTGAAATTGGCAGAGGAGCTTATGGAACGGTTAATAAGATGTACCATGAGGCGAGCGGTACCATCATGGCTGTTAAGGTTACTTTTTTAAATCCCAATGGAAATTTGAAAAAACCCAACTTGAACTCAAACTTCTTTATGCAGAGAATACGTTCAACTGTTGATGAAAAAGAGCAAAGCCAACTTCTGATGGACTTACAGGTTGTCATGAAAAGCAATGATTGCCCATTTATTGTGAAATTTTATGGGGCCCTTTTTAAGGAGGTATGTGTTTGTCATCATTTAATTAGACATTTTTATAAATTCACCTTTTCTGATGCAGGGAGACTGTTGGATCTGCATGGAGCTGATGTCAATATCCTTGGATAAATTCTACAAATCCATTCATACAACACTTTTGCAGAACATACCAGAAGATATAATGGGCAAAATCACTGTTGCAGTTGGTGTTTATTGATTTTTTAGTCAGAGGAATACATTGTTAAACTCAAAACATGTCATGCATCTGTTTTGACATTGCTTCTGATCCTGACAGACTTTGAAAGCCTTAAATTATCTCAAGGAGAATCTGAAGATCATTCACAGAGGTACAGAACTAATATTAATATATTGATTTGTCATTTTTATTTCAAAATTTGCATTATATTGAGTGATTAACATCCTTAACAAGATTATTATATCTTTTTTGTGGTGATTTTATGGTTGAAATGTTTTTTCTAATGTAATTTGATTGTAATTGGTTGCACCTCAGTTTTGTAATGAGGCATGTGCATTTAAAAGTGCTGTTTGAATGGTTGAGTGTCACTTAGTGGACCTAAAAAATATGCCATTACAAATAAGCCATTTTATTGTTTTTATTTATTTATCCGGTTGAAGGGCCGTTCTTAAGCCATTAATATGAACGGCCTCAGCAAAAAATGGAAGAGAACCAATAAAGATGTGTTATTAAGTTCCAACTTAATGTAAGATCCATAGGCCTATGGTTGTCTTTAGAATTTTTTGTTAAATTTGACATACACATAGAACACACTCAATGTATGACAAACCATTTGTGTATTTTTTGTGATGGTATGATGCTATTTCTTCCACCTTAGATGTTAAGCCATCAAACATTCTCCTTGACAAATCTGGAAACATTAAACTCTGTGATTTTGGGATTAGTGGACAGCTTGTGGACTCAATTGCCAAGACTAGAGATGCTGGATGCAGACCTTACATGGCAGTGAGTATGAGTTGTCTTTCTTTTTGCAAATGTTTAGTAATTGCCACCTGATTTGGACTTTGAAGCCTGAGAGGATTGATCCTAAGAATTTTGCACGAGGTTATGACGTTCGGTCTGATGTTTGGAGTCTCGGGATTACACTGGTAACTGATAAATTTTAACTGCTTACTTAAAACTTTTAAAATTTTGATTGGATATTTGAAATTTTATTTTGATTATTCACTAAATATTTAGATTTATTTTAGATTGAGGCTGCAACTGGCAAGTTTCCATATCCCAAGTGGAACAGTGTTTTTGATCAGCTGACTCAGGTCATTGAAGGTGATCCACCAAGGCTGACATCTGAAAATGGCAACTTTTCACAAGAATTTGTTGACTTTGTCAATACCTGGTTGGATGTTTATTCAATTTGGAAGTTTATATGCTTGAGATATGTTGTATCCTTACTATTATGTTTGTTTATTGTCTACAACTAAACTAAGCTAAATTTTAGCTTCTTTGAGTGACACCAACCTAAAATTTAACTTGGTCTTATTTTTAGTCTCATTAAGGATGTTGAATCCAGACCAAAGTACAACTTCCTCTTGGTATGTTTGTTTTTTTCTTAACCTGTAAGAGCTTAATGCCATTTATGATATAGATGGGATCCCCAGGTGGTCAATACACATAAAATTTATTGAAAAATGAACCTGAGAAAGTTAACTCAATTCTTCTCAATGGCTTTCTGATGTCCATTTGTGATTTATTTATTATCATGCTCCAGTGTTGTAACTTCTTTTAAAATTGATGAACAGGGTCATCCATTTGTTCAGCGATACAGTGAGGCTGATGTCGATGTTCCAGGCTACGTAACTCGAATCCTTGCCAAGATACCTCCTGCAGAACTCGAGTCTTGCAATTCTTTCTGAACTGGAAGCCAATTAGTGTATCATTTCCACGAAGAATAACAAATAAATGTTCAAAGTTTTGTCTCTGAATTTGATTTGCACATGAGAAGTGTTCTAGACTGGTTCATCCCTTCTCGTAGTTTCATGTACATAACCGTAGCTGTACATAGGTTCTTTTTTTTTATCATTTAAATATCATGTTATGCATGCATCTAGGGATTTCTAAACTGTACCCTCTTTATGATTGAGTTATTTTTTCATTATAGGTTATAGAGCATTTCATGCAATTTAAAGCCTATTGCGATATTTAACTCGTTTGCAACTGTAACTAAGCAAAACAACTTCTTACCATTAGCGTATTTTCACTTCTAACATATCTAGAGTCTCGTGCTGATGTTTCTTGGCATTTAGGTGCAAAACTGTTTTCTTGGTGGTCGTTGTTATAAAATTTGGTGACAATGGTTACTTCCTATCAAAACTTGTAGCAAACCTACGATTAATAAAAGTTTTCTTTTGTGCAGTAACGACTGATCTTTAAGTGTCATTTTAACGAGTGTGGAGTTGCAGATAAGCAGCATTCAAATCAATAGAAATAAGCCCTCTTTTTACAATTATGCAGAAATTACATTGCTGCAGCAAATTAAAATTTCAAGTTGCTTTTCCTACTGGTAACGAGCTGCTCGTGCAAATCGTAGGATATTGAGAGGTGTGTATTCCCACAGCGTGGGATTATGATTGCATACCCATTAATGCATTTAGGGTTTGTTACCAAGGTGTTGATCTCAATTTATGACTGGCACAAACTATAGGTCAGATTTTGGTATCCAAAAATAAAAAGTTATATATATGTATATATATATAAGCCAACTTTTATATGGTGTCATGCTTTTGAGGCCAGAGATTGGATTTGATTTCTCATTGTATATATACATATCTAAAATTGTATAAAACAAAAAAACAAATTGAATAAAAATAATTTATGTACAAGACTTTTAAATAAATGCCAAAAACAAACTAATTCGTTCCATGTTAACAAGACCAGCTGCATTAAAATCAATCAGAATCAGAACTATGTGATTCGCCATAACTTTGAATGAGTGTGCTCAGCCCGTTGCCATTTGACTCAGTAGTACAATTTAGGGATGGCGACTTTTTTTTCGAATTGTCTGCTGAGCTTTCACTTGACTCGGGCTGAGTTTTCAATCTCTTTAAATTTTGGGCCTCTATGCTGAAAGCTTCACTTCTCTTTTTCTTATTGGTTGAGGAGAAAATGTTGCACATGGTTTGCCTTGAAACTTCTTTTGGAGTCATGCTTTTGATGCCGGAGGTCGGTTTTGATTTCCCATCATCAAACAGGAGATGGTCCTTTAAAGTTCTTTGTCTATCACTAAAAACTTCTTGAACTTCTATGTTTAAAATATAAAATAAAATTAGTGCATTAAAGAAATGCAAAGACAAGAATTATTATAGAAACCTACTTTTCACAGAAGAAAGCTTTAAAAGCCTGGCTTTGTGAATGTCATACTCAGATTCTGGTAAGAGATCTATGCTTAGATTTAATCTCTTTTTCACCTCTTCATTCTTGGCCAAAATAGCTTTAGCTGCATTTTTTGATTCCTAATAAGTAGAATTAATGAATTAGTACCCTAAAATGATGAACTAATTGAAGTTGTCTAAAGAGAAACAAACTTAAGGAATAAAAATTACTCTGAGTTTTTTGCGGGCCAACTGATTTAGTGAGAAATCATCTTTTTGTGCTGACTTAATTTCCAATATCTGAGCAAGTCTTGGTGCAGCAGTTTTACCTTTATCTAAGTCATTGGATGAGTGTTCTAACTTGTACATTGAATCCAGTACGAGTTTTTTCTGATTGTCTCTATCTGCATTTAATTAATACAATTAACAAATGTAATGAAATACGAACCATCTCCAGGTACAATATTACAATACAGTTTATGCAATATTACAATACAAGATTTAATATCATGCATCAAGCAATAAATAGAAAACTAATTATAACTACATTAACCTTCAGGAACAATCTGTTCATTTTCATGGGGATCCCATCTCTGCTCTTTCCTTCGAGCTCCACTCATAATCACATAATCATGGTTCTGAAATATTGAAAGAATATTGGTAAAATAATGGCATTACGCAAAATATTTATAAGAATATTCACTTTTGTCCACTTACTGCAGGATCTGTCTTTATTTCAAAGTGATTGTCACACAAGTGACATTTCATTCGAAATTTAAATATAGGGGTTGTGTAATAGTTGCCAATCTTGGACTTTTCTGCATTATATCTCACGCCCATGCCAATGTGATTGTTACATTTATCACACCAGATATTATAAGGCATTTCAAACCTAGAAATAAATAGAATATTTTATAATTATACATCTAAGTCTATAGTCACAATTTTATATTATAATCCACATTAATACAGTAACAATTAAAATAAACAAATGTAAACCTGATAATGAGAATGCCTTGGTCAAGCTTTCTTGCACGTTCCCTAAGTGCATGCTGCCCATGGTATCCTGAGAGACTCTTGTGTATCTTGTAGTCAAAATCAGGTGGGTAATATTTATTCTGACCTTTTCTTTCTCCCTGTAACAAAAGACATTTGTTACTTTTGTGTTTATTAGTATATTCCCCAATTAATGACTCAATCAATTACAAGTTAAGTACTTAACCTTTAACTAGGGGAACTTAATGTTAAAAAAATTATCCGTTTTTTCAATAAAATTGTGTTGATTAAACTTTAACTTGATGAAATCATGATCGGGTGATTGGATTAACTATATAATGTGATCTGTTGGAAGTCATCAAATAATACAAACCATGTTCGACTAATATTCCGTAAGTCAAAAGGTTCTACAATTTAATTCTTGATATGTTGGAATACGGTTCGATCGTGTCGCTCACCAAGTCCTGCCTATGAATTATTTCGTTTCATGCGATACTAAAAACAAAAAGATACTAAATTTATTATTTTATTACTACTTCAAGAAAGTATAAATTTAAAAATCTAATTAAAATCTATTTTAGAGTAACAACGAGTTTTTTTATTCAGAAATTTTAGACATAGATTTCACCTTTTGCTGGTAGCTTCTCTTGTTCCTGCCGCGTTTCTGCCGAGTCCTTGGAACGGTTTTGATCGTTGCAATGCAGATTTGCTTTCATAAATTTACAAATGTCTAACTTCTCATCTTTAGATGACCATCTCTAGCAGATTCTGATACCTTTCCCAAGAGCACAATCTTAAGGCTAGATTCCAGTGGCGCATCCAGAAATTTTGTTCGGGGGGTGTTTTGATTTTTGAATACCATTTTTCTAGGTTTTTATCTTTTCAGATATTTTTCTAAGGTTACATGCCAATTCTTTAAATTTAAATGTACCATTTTTCATAATTTTTCTATTAAACAAGACACCAACTAATTTAAAATTTATTTCAGAATTATAAACAGTTTCAAATATGTCAACACAACACTTTAGATCAGATGTAGTTATAAATTAATGTCTAATTTTTTTTGTTTTCCAGCCATTTTATCTAGAAATAATTTCACTGTTGGTGCCAAGTTTCTGTACAAATACAGATGACAAGAGTTAAATAACGATAACGATCCAGAGTTTGATTAGAGTGGCGTATGTTCAACAGAACTTCAAGACCACAGATACAGAAGAGAAGAGTTATACCATTTAATGTGTTCTCGGATGTACAACTTCTCAGATAGGTTTTTGTACGACATAACGTAGAAGATCTTTCATTCTCTGCTGTAGACATGGGCAGTAAGGCTTTACAATGTTTTAAAGCACTTATTACGTATTTTGGCAATTCATCCTTTTCAAGTCTTGCAAGTCTTCTGTACCAAAATCTAAGCTAAACAATGAGTTCAATAAGTTCAGAACTTAAATAATTTTGGTAGAACAGAACCATAGAATTAAAGTTTTCCAGAACTTGATCTGTAAGCTGACTTGGATCAGATGGTAATAAACTTTGGAATCCCACAAATCTCCTGTAAACGTTTTAGAAAAGAATCTATAAATGGAATATCATAAGTTTCTACTTATGACTGTTCATTAAAATATTCATAAGTTTGATGAGAACCTAACAATATTTTGTTTGCGATTTTGTTTTTCATTTGTTGATTTTATAATGAATTAGGATTACATTAATTATATAATTTTTAAACAAATTTACCTCCTTCCTTCAAAACTTGCTCACATTCTGATTAAATTTTGCAAGCCGCCTTTTCGCTATATTTGAATTAGTAGTCAATAATAAGTGGACTGCTATACCATATTGCTACAATAAATCTAAATCTAGGTCGACCAAAAACTAAAAATATGG
The DNA here is from genome assembly GCA_011800805.1 of Hirudo medicinalis. NCBI lineage: Eukaryota > Metazoa > Annelida > Clitellata > Hirudinida > Hirudinidae > Hirudo > Hirudo medicinalis. Next base: position 12,343 of record MPNW01000057.1, read on the forward strand.
AATACCACGCGTATTTAAATATTATTGTCGCGTCTTATTATATCGGAGCTAATAATATTTGTTAAATATCGATAATTATAACCAGCTAATTAAACATTTTAATTAAAAATCCCCTTTGGGTGCACAACTGCGAGATACTATCAAATATTACAATCATGAACTTTTTTTGCTTTTCCTATATCAAATTGACATAGCATAGGAGCCCGTGGCTATGTGCTGGATTTAGGCATGGTCGGAATGTGCCACTGCACAGGGGCCTCCACCAACCAAAGAATTCTTCTTTTTTTTTGCTTGTCAGGGGGGTAACAGGACTGGCGCAGAGGCTTATGGGCCTCCACCACCACACTGCATTGGTGACTTCACCTGGGTAAATCCGGCGTTGCTGCTGTGCTTAGTGGCCCGACATTTCTGCCTCTTGCTTCATTTCACTCCCGCTTCGGCTCTACCAGCCTCTGAAGCTAGGCATGTGGTGTCGTCTAAAATGACAATCATTATTATTATTATTATTATTGTTGTTATCGTCGTCATCGTCGTCATCGTCGTCGACGTCGTCATCGTCATCATCATCAATCATCATCATTATTATTATTATTATATAAATTTAGTCCTCGTCATGAATGTTTGAATGAGAACTGAACAATATTTGACTGACTTTTACAAACAAAAAAATGTCTCCTTGATCTTGATCGACCTCCAAATTTCAAGTCTTTTCTGATCTTTGGGTTTTGGTTTCAGTTTACATGCTTCATCGACATATTAGCTGTATACGTTGTGGAACCCGTCTATAAAGGAGAGGACCACAATAATCAGTTTAGTCAAGTTAAAACCTGTACACCTGCGGCGGTTGTTGATCAAAACAAACACAGAAAGTTAATTGCAAATGCATGTCTTTTATCGTAAAACGTATCGCGGCAACGGATATTCCAAGTTTTAGCACCTGCAAATATGGCCTGCGATATTTTCGTGGACGATACCTAAAATCAGAGCGAAAATTTTTAGATATTACTAAACTAGAATAAGAATAAGAACGAAAATTTTTTAAAGAGCTAAAACTAGAATAAGAACGAACACTATTGAAAAAGTAAAATTAAAATAAAAATGAAAATTTTTTAAAACATAGCGATTTTGGATCAAACGAGAAGGAACATATCTAAATTTGTCCAAAATAGCAGAGGACCCTGTTTCTGCTCCTGCCTCGCATCTCCAAGCATTTGTTGAATGAATAATTTTTTGTGTGGAATAATGACAAGTAGAAAAAGAAACAGGATGCACCAGCCTCTGGAGATGCGTGCTTTTTTTACAAATTAATTAATAATGACATTTTATGAATAAAACATTATTTCAATTCGAAATGAAGAAACATACCACTTTTAAATGTTAAATACTAAAATTATGAATCTTCTAGAACTAAAATGGGAACTAAAATTGCGAGAATTAGAATTATAACTAAATATAATTATTTTGAAAACCAGAATAAGAATTAAAACTAAAATTATTTTTAAAACTAAAATAACACTGGATGTTATGCATTCAACACATTAGATAAATCGATCTTGTGGTTTTCATTCCAGAAGGTGGAATGAAACAGAAGTCATTACAAAAGGCAACATTAATCATGTTTCGTTAATTGTTAGGCTCATCCCTACGAAAGGCGAAATTAAAAACTATTTAAGTCATCCTTTGTTATTTCGCGAGCATCAATCGATCCGTGTCGCAGAGTTGCTAGGATACGAGTTGCATGGTACTTCTGTAGTGGTAGCTGGTATTATGACACTCCCAAATATAATGCCTACATATAATTATTTCGAGAGGCATGCATCCTACTCTTCCTGTCAAATTTTACATGTACGGTGAAAAATCTGATTACTTCAAATTAATTAGAATTTTACCAAGAACATGTCTGAGTCCAGACAAAAACGGTTCGTTCAGCTAAAGGAACAATGCCTGGAAAGATTTTCTAACCGCGAACGAAGAGTTGCGCTCACATTGAATTTCTGTGTAACAGCCTTAGAAAAACTAGGAGGTTGGGCAGCTTTCGCTATTTTTCCAACAGACGAATTGAACGAGGAAACGTACATTGCTTTCGTAAAGCAACGGTTTCATTGTGTTGTCTCCCAATTGCAAGGTTTCAAAAGAGCCTTAAGTAGACTTTCCGAGGTAAGTTCTGAATATGAAATGTTATTTAATTGATTAACTTATTCCTTGTTTTTTCCCGAAATTTCCTATGCCATAAACATCTGCTTAACCTCCAAAAGATGCTCCGATATATTGGATAGATGGACCTTAAAGTAAAATGAATCCTGTGATTTGTAGATCTCCTCCAGCGAGGGCACTTGGATACAAAGTGAGTCTTTCGTATTTAATGAAACAGACGAATGGAGGAGATTGTCGCTGAAAGAGAAAGTTTCATCAATGTCAAAATATTTTCTGAACGAAGGTCTAACCACAAAAAAGATAGTGATGGAAAAGCTTTGTATTTACTACAAAGATATGGAGTCATTATTCCAGTGGTCTTTTAGAACCCTGAAAGAGATGGAACATCTTTTGGATGAACCAATGACCGATGAACTGTTTTTTACGATAAGGGGCAAACTATCCAGAATATTGTCAAATGCGGGAGTGTTGGAAGAAGCAGCAGAAGAAGTTGAAAAGAATATGTCTAAAGGTCAAACTCGTGGTTAGCTACTAATTTCTTAATAACCGCATTTTCCGGTACTTATTTTTTTGCTTAATAGAGAAGTCTCCCGTAAACGTCTCTCGAGAACCCGACTTGACCAAAAGTCTTCCAGCGAATAATCGCCACACCTCATTTGGCAATCAAACAACGTCACTGCAGAACATTCGAAAAAGGCCTGACACTCTTCAACCTAAATCGAATTCAAATTTAGATTTGACAATCTCTTCTGACGAGAATGTTAGTTGTGGAAGTACTCCGGAACCTCCATTCTCGCCCCGACCGGAAATCCTATTGAGTCATCCAAAAATAAATAAAGATCAAAAAATGTCTCTTAAGAACAAAAATGACTTGCTACTCAATTCTTGGTAAGGTTGTTGATGTTATAGTGAAGACTTTATCGAAATTCTCAATAGGTTTGAAATCGGATGAAAATGTCCGACAACCGTAAGTTGAAGTTGATAGAAAGCATCAATTTAATTTCGGATTGCATATCTATTACAACTATGTAACATTTATGTAGTTTATTCATCAGGTAAGTAACCACATGTGAGTCTCTTATGCCCAATGAAAGTGTTTTCATTCGCGGAAATATTATTTGACGGTAATATCAAGTTAACATTGTCATTCGGGCGGCTGATGTTTTTGTTATTGTATGTAATCTGTACAAATTTGTTAGTGCTCCATGGATCCTTTCAGTTTGTGGGTTAAAAAATAATGTGTTTTACTTTAATAATACATTCATTTAATTTTAGTAATATATTGATAAAACCGAAAATACCAAAGCACAGAGAAAACATTATGACAAAAGCCAGAGTATAAGCTCTCAAATTATATTAGAATAACGATAACGATACAGAGTTTGATTAGAGTGGCATATGTTCAACAGAACTTCAAGACCAATAACTCGATTCTGCCAGGGAAGTTTCTGCAGAAAAACAAATCAGCTAAAATTATCAAATTGTCCACTTGCAGCTAGAAAGACAAAGTCAACACGAGGAAGATGTAATATATCAGCCAATGCAAAAATTGAAAGCAATTGCTACTTTTGCACTTCATCGATAAACCTGCAAGTGAGCCCTTCGAGGCAAAGATACAAAAAAAACCCGAAAGCTCTTCACATGGAGAATTGTTCATTAAAAACATGAACCGGATAAAATGTAATGAAAAATAGTATCAAGGCCGGATAAAATAAAATGCAAGTCCAGATCAGACCAAGAAAGAGAAATCTTAGGGAATATCGAGTTTCATCTTTAATGAGCAGCAAATAGCTGAACAAGGATCTTGTTTGCCATTAGAAACATTCCAATTCATTAGTTGAGACCTTTCAGTTTGAAGCTTACTCCGCTCGGTCTTTCGGAGTTCCTTTGCCAAAACCATCGAAAAGCAATAAAGGTTTATAACCTGTTGGTTTTTTGTTCCCAACAACCATAATAACAACCTAGTCTGTCCCATGGCGTATTCGACTATGAAAATCGTTACGATAAATAATAAACACCACGAAGCATCTGGGATTTGTCATTTCGGTACGTTCAAAACTAAGTTTATAAAGATGAGATCAAGGACGTCATTGCAGCATTTTCCGAGGAGGGGGGATAAACCTCTCTGAACCTGACGAAATGACTTTTTTGCTTATCAAAAGTCGGTGGGGCTGTTGCTTCCCCCCAAATGACTTCCCTGGATGAGAGCAACTTTCAGATCTTGGTTTGTTGGTGTCCAAAATAAGATTTTACAAATATTTTATATAAAACTTTTCAAAAATCCCCTCAAAAGTGGAATGATGTCTAAATTTTAGGATTACAAAAACTGAATTTGTTAAATCTCCATTTGTAGTAATAAATGTAGATGTAAATATGTACATCACTTATGTAGCATCACATCATACCATCATAAGTGCTTTTTTGTTAACCATTTACATAGCACTCCTTCCCAAGGGCATTAGGACATGAAGCACATTACACATTACGACTGTTGCCATTACCACCTCATGCAGGAACACAACCCATTTGGCCAATCTGAACCCCAAAAAAATAAGTAACATATAATTGCATGAGAAATAAATTTAATAAAGAAATGTTGAATGAAAATCTTCTAGAGTCATAACTTTCCCACATCCAACAGATTCATGCATATTAATAAAGCTTTGAAGGTTGTTAGAGGAATCTGAAAAATTTATCATCTCTGAAATTTGTTGAAAGTGCAAATGGAAAGTAAGACTCTGACAAACTCTTTGATCTGATAGGTGGATAATTTGGTGGAGGTTTCTTCCAGGTAAGGTTTTCATTGAGCATGTGGGATCGATCAGATGCAAATGTTTCAAGAAATAATTTGCCAGGAACTACTCGAAACCATCTATAGAACAAGAATGACATGATTTTAACAAATATGATTTTTTTTTGCTCTATATCTATAAATAGATTTTAAAAAAGTTAGAAATAAATTTTCCTTATTACATATCAAGACCAAAACAATAATTTAGATAAAAAAATTGTTAAATTCTTGGTATCAAAACTGCAAAGATTGAGGGGCTGGTCAGCCATTCTTCCAAATTAATAAACATGTAAATGTCAAACCTGTGAAATTTACTTTGAAGTTGATCTTGATTGGATCCAATTGTAAGAGATATGTAATTTGTGAATGGACATGGAAAACTTAAGCAGGAGTCAAAATCATAGATGTATGATGCTGAGTCCTTTTTGAAAACAAGTATTACGTGGTAATCCTGTTAAAAATCCACAAATTGTAATCATTCCAAAGGACAGCATAAATTGATTTCCAAAATGCCAAACCCAAACAACACAGTCCTTGGATGTCTGACAGAGTTTCTGATGCCACAAAGGTATCTTTAACACCAATACTGAATTATTATTCAATATGTGACATCATAGGCTAAATAATTAATTTTTACTCTCATTATGTGCAAAAAAAGCTTCTAACCTTCTGATTATTGTTGGATATGAAAACTGCATGACAACAACCAAGATGCTCTTCATTGGTGTCCTGAATTTTTTTGCATAACATCCATATATTTTCTTCGCTACAATTTTAAACAAAGTTTGATTAATAAAACCGTCCTCAAATTTATTTCCCAAAGTTCGGGTATTATATAAGTTATTTACGACAAACTAATTTTTTTTTACAATGTAAGTTGTTTCAGAAAAAGGTCTAGACAAACCAATAAAACGGAGTGTATTTACATTCCGACAACTGTATATAATCCATAACGTTAAGTGCACCAGGTTGTTTGATGTAACGGGCAGTTGTCCGGTAAATCACGCAAAATAAAGACTTCGTACACTGTTTACATTAAATTCCTAACATAATTAATTGTGTTTTAATGGCATTTTAAAAGTTGACTACTTGTTTGTTGTCAGTTTATTTTAGATTTAATGATTTTTTTGATAATTTTGTGAAGTACAATGAGATTATTAAGAAATTACGCTTGCTAAGTAGCTTGTTGAAATAATGCAGCACCTCCAAAATGACATCCCGAAATAAAAAAAAAAAAGTTACGTCTGTCTAAAATAAATAATGATTGGCACTGACATGCCAGCAAAAAAGACGATTTCTCGTACAATAATAAACTTAAAGTTGCTTCATCTCTAATAATTCATAATTTCCCCTTCCTTTATTCCCAAAGGTAATTATATCATTATGTAAATTTAATAGCAGCAGATTAAACTAAAAGAGAAGCGAAATACTCTGCAGTCACCTGGCGTATAAAATAGGGGAATAAAACTTTACAAGCAATCAAAAATAAGGGCGACCTGAGCAAACAAGTCTCCCACACAGAGCTTCCTCATCCGACTCGAATATTCATATGGATCTCTTGAGCCTTTCGACATCAAAGCAAGCCGACTTCAGAGAATGACTTTCATCTCGCCGCCACACGATTGAGTCAACATCAACCGGTTTGTGTCATATTCGAACCTCTTTCGCGAATCAAGAAGACGACGACATTAATAGCAGAGACTGCGAACTACTTTCTCTTTCGTTCAAAGTTTGGATAAAGTAGATATCGTCTCTTTTTTGTGGTGCAACAATCGGATAAATAAGCATCTTAAATGAAAATAATTACCAGTGAGTCAAGGCTCGATTAAAAGGCACTGCAGTTATTAGGCGCACCAATGTTCAAAGAGATAATGCCTTTACTACAGGAGCGCCGTTTATGAAGGATGCCTAGAGCATACATCTTCGTATTCGGTTCTGAACGGTGAAGAGCGAATAGATAACCGGTGATGTGCTAATTGCGATGAGGTCATTTTGGCACTATGTCATTTCCAAAACAATAACGTCAGACTTTTTAAGCGAGAATAAAATTTGGAAAGGAATTTCCGAGATAGCTGGATACATCTGGCGAAGCTACGGATCATGACATTATGATAGACTTGTTTATGTTCTTGCTAAACTTGTCTATTATCTTCGGGGCCTCGACATCAGAATCTCCACAGCACCACCATCAGGTCACCACGCCTTCCGTCCAAAAGTCACAAATAACCTCCGTAAGAAAGCATTTAAGACTAGCAATGATTGAGGTGGAGTTATTGGAATACAACCACACAAACAGAAGCTTCATTAAAACCGGAATTACTCATCTGTTCAACGCTTCATTTTCTAGACTGGGAACGAAGGATAATGTTGAAAGTGGATTCCTAAGGCAGGTCAGTCCTAAAATTACTATTGTTTTGCTCAATTGAGTTTTGAATTCTTTGAAGCTTTTCTGATGCAGAGGTGAGATTATGCGCACAACTATATCGTGGACGCGAGGGATGTTTGTTAAGAAATTTCTTAATCCTGCAAAATTGATGAGAACTCTTAAAATTTAATCTAACCATCTGAAGTGAGCGTTGACATTAAAACCCTTTGTTAAGTGCTTGCGTCCACTGATTACACTGTTCATGATTTCTTACTACCACAACAAACTTGCTTCTCAGTGTTGATTCACTCTCTCAAAGTTTTCTTACAAAACTAAATTTTCTGTTTGAAAGCAGCATCAAACATACCGCTCATTCCTTAGAAAGGAGCTGAAAATGTGCTTTCGGATAGACGTGTGTTTGCACGCGATTCAGGATCCAAGTCATGTAAACAACCCGCAAAAGTTGCTCACACTCCGAATGTGCTTTTTTTTTATTTTGCTGCGAATTATAAAGTGTGTTTATTGCAACGAAGAAGTTGAAATTAAGGGAGAAATAAACATCAAACGAAGACGAGTTCTGAGTGCACGCATCTGACGCACAAACTGAGTGATGGCTGCCTCTTTCATACAAAGAAGGTAATTGCCTCCATCCAGTTGATTTTCATCCGGGAATGAAATCAACAACAGGAGGTGTCGTGAGAATTTAGTCTTCCAAACAAACGAGCTCCAAAGATTAATCAGTACTGCCGACGAGTTGTTTCAACGTATCGCTAAGTGCTTCCATCGCGTCTCTCCCCGAATTGTTTTCTGTGCTGTCCATTTAAACTGTGAACATCGGAAGGATGAACTACCACGAAGGCGGCTCTTCTTTGTTCCTCAGAAGTTTTGTCTTTCACAAAAATAGATAAGTCTGAATTGAATGAATGGAAAGTGTACCTCCGTTCAGATCTTTTTAACCACGCTCGTTAGACTTAGCTATGCCGGGCACAAAGATCATTAAAGTGGTTGCTTAAGTCTGCTTTAATTTTCAACATATGCTTCAAAGCAGCACAGCGATGCTGAGCACGGATCAAGCAAAACACCTTACGACGCCGTCGAATTTGAAATAACTTTAGCACTGGCCGTGGTGCTGAGAAACACGGAGATTGCTAAGCTGAGCGACCAGTTCGCATATCCATCTCGCTCACAATTAGAGTTTGTCGTGCTAACAATTCATTCATAATCTGACGATGTTTGCCCTCGTAGTCTATTATTGCTATTTTCCCGGGATAAACCGATAATAACCTTAACTCGCGTTACCCAAACAAAGTGTAATTGTTGAGATTGTTAACTTGCTGCATGGAATCGTAATTATAATATGTCTATAATTGGTTAACTTCCATTTATTATTTATTAATAAGAAGAAATCATGGTATTTACATATTTATGTTTAACATCAAGTGACGAAGTTTTGAAAGATGCGATGAAGAAATCTATTTTCGTGGTGTAAGTTCTCCATGCTGGCTCGATCTATTGGTCTTTGAAGTTCGTTGAGAGATCTCTCGAAAAGAGAGTGGGATCACTATCATCTTCAGTCTGCATAGCTATCTTAAAAAATTAAGATGGCGGTATTTGAAAGGAAATAAAAAATTAAAAAAGAAAAAAAACCCATAAAAGTGGTGTTTGATTCTGAAGTGATGTTAGACAGACTGTGATTAACGTTTATTGAAGTGCATCCACACAGAAATAGCTAGCTAGATCTTCCTTTTATCGACATAATCAAAAGAAGCATAAATTTTTCATGTGCTTCTTAGACGAACATTCCAGCGAAAATCAAAATCTCTTGGAAACTTTCAGGTGCACATCTGTCAAGATGAGTATGATTGGGCATCGAACATGCCATGGATAGTCGTTTTCAAACTGGAACCGTCCGTCCACAGAAAATGCAAAAATGTCATCACAAAAGTGAGTTTTCTTTTAATTGGTCAATAATTGAACCATTTCAACAAAAAAAAACTTATTTAGTATCGCATGAGAAATAATCGTCTTGAAAGTAGAACGATTTCCTCTGAACTACTAAAGCAATGTGCCTTCAAAGTCTTGTTTAATAGATAAGCTGCGATAATTTGTTATGTAGAAGTCAAAAAGATCAAAAACCTCACATCTCCGCTAGGGCATTGAAGGCTGCCAAACTGTGAGAGTTTGTCCAATTACAGTACAGTTGGCTTATTAGGTGTTGTACAATAGGTTTACTGATGTTCTTTCAGTCTGATTCTTTGATGTTAAGGTCACGTTGCTTGAGGAGCAAATTAGAAACATGTCAGATGCAGGACTGTTGTTTGCTGAGATCAAAGACAGTAGATTAATCAGCACTTGCATGGTCTTATAAAATAATGCGCTACTGAACTCCGGAGAGTTGACAATTCCACGATTTTAGTTTTGATTAATTTAAATTTTCAGGCAAAATTGGCCTTAACAAACCGAGCTTCTGCCGTCATTTTCGATGTCAGCCTCGACACAAATGTGTCGAAATTAGTATGTTATTTGCTGAAGATTACATCCCTCTCGACTCAGGCCATATTTCAGTGATTTCACTTTGCAGCTCAATCGTAAAGCCTTCGCTAGACTGACCAGGCCGGTTTTAATCATTCGTGGCAGAGCCGCCAAAAAACTTCAGCTGCTCATGCAAAATCATTCCGCTGCTGTGGCTAAAATCAAATTACCAGAAGTGACAGCAAGCCCATTTCAGGTTTTCCGTTGATTATTGATATTAGCTTTTCCTAAGGTACCATCCATAAATTATGTCAACAAAATAGGGGAGGGGGTATGAAAAAGTTTGACAATAATTGACAATGGGAGGGGGTGGAGTTTAAGATTAATTGACGTCAACAGTGTTATTTTTTATGATCAAAAATCTAAATTTTAACAGATGGATTTCTAATATTACTGTTAGTCCTTCAGTTCAGTCGTCACTGCTTGAACGGATTTTCAAAACCTGTAACCTCTTTGTTGCTTAACAAGCAGGGCTTCTGTGAGGGGGGCTAGGGTCCGGTAATTTTTAGGGGCCCGCCCGGGTTTTAAGATATTGAAATTTTACAATCATGACCCTTTTTTTTTGCTTTTCCATTACCAAATTGACATAACACATGGACCCTTGCCGCTAAGTCTACTAAGCACTGTCTAGGAGCGCGAAATTATTGTCGGCGGCCCTGTTCACAAGTCATGTTAGGGAAATATGCTCAACATTGCCGACAATGCGATCATGGGTACAACAATTTAACACCTGTTTATCAACAAAAAACCTTCAGCCATTTCGAGTAGCTGCCAAATGACAGAAAGAGCTTGTGGCAGTTATTGCATTCAATGAACAATCTGATATTTTATGAGCTGAATGATTAGATGAAGATAATGTTGATTTGTCTGGTTTATCAGTTTAACAAAATGATGGTAATGATGAAACTGATACTATGCCTAATGTTACATTAGAGGAACATATGACTTTCCCCGTGGGAAGACGATAGAAGTTGACATTAAAAAATTGACAATAATATTCAGTTTAACAATTACTTTATTTACTTTCAAAATAAAATAGTCGCAAATTCAAAGTGTCACAAGGTACAAATTAAAATTGTAAAAATACATTTTTAGGGGGTCAGCTTTTTGACATAATTTTGATAGGGGAGGAGGGTTTAAAAGTTTAACAGTTGTTGGCAATATCTTAAATTTGTTGACATAATTAATGGATGACCCCTAAAGAAAACTTATATGTTGATTTATTTTTAACCAGAATTCAGATTACGAGCTGTTAGGAAATCACGGATACCTGACATTGGTTATCTCATTTACCGTCGTAGGATTCCTTTTCGCCGTTGCAGTAGCTCTCACGATAAAGGTAGCATTTCTTATTTTGTCGAAATTTTATTTTATTTTTTCCATTGCAAAATCAATTTTCAGACTTTGGGGAAGCGGCCTCCTTTAAGACAAGCATTAAAGAACATGAGATTAGTTGTATATTCGGAAATAAAAGAAAATATGACGGATACGCAATGTTCCATTTGTTTTGACGACTACCAGCCTAGTGAAGTGAGCCTCGTCAATCATTATGAATGAAAATAGAAGGCGATATGAGATTAACGTCGTCCAACTAAGCAACGTCAAATAATTAACCTTTCCGACGAACTATAATTTGATATAATGTGACGAAAATAAACGAATCACTTGTTATTACTTGCTTAGGTTGTGCGTCTGCTGCCATGCCTTCACTTTTTTCACAAGAAATGCGTAGACAGATGGCTTCTCTCCAAAAAAACCTGTCCGCTGTGTCTGCTGGATGTCATGTCAGGTGGGTATCTTTTCCTCGTAAATTTTTTGAGATCGCGAGTTATAACAGCGCCTTTCCAACCAAAGGTCGAGGTCAGACAATCTCACGATATAACACTAGGCAGAGTACTTCGGTATCAAGCGGTCTGCCCACCTACCCGACATCTGTTGACACGCCAGCCCTGTGCCGTTTATGTACATCGTTGCCAAGTCATATGACAACTCAAACAATCCACTGCACCCATTTTTCCGACTCATCGTTTCTGTCTCCATGCTGTTCCGACATCAGGGCATCCACTTCTCCCAACAAGAGCTCACTGCATTCCTACACGCCCTAATCAGGTGAGGCGACGGCCAATCACAGCCCCAGTTAGCCCAATAACTTCCAGAACCATCTCAGCAAATTGGAAAACTATGTGCTGTATTAGATCTTACTGAAAATTACGATTAGCAGAAAATTATTTATTCTTGCAACTTATTCTAGTCCGAGTTCAATTTGTCATTGTATCTTGCAGAAGCATTGTAAATATTATTGAATTGATTCATTAAAATGCTTAAATGTCAAAGAAACATTGTAATGAGTTGTTCTTAATCATTCTTAAACAATCATTAGCAACATCATTCTGAAAACAAGGCAACTCCTCAAATCTCTTCATAAACTTGAGCCAGAATGATTTCAAACGGGTTGAGCCGGGACATCCTTCAGCTTCTTTGGCAGTCTGATTGTACTGCTGACTTGGTTTCCTATGAGAAATTGTCTGTCTCATTCAAGAGCTAACAAATAATACTTCAAAAATAAATTCTATTTATACATATATTTTTTCATCTCCTTGGGGACTGCTTTAATAAAATAAAATTTGGCCTTAGTAAGATTCATGATGAGATCTGTTGATAAGCGACTTGATAAACCACAATGACCACAAAAAGATCACCAGTGATCAAACAAAACAACCTTTTTCATCAAATGTCATCAGAGCCAATCTGTCCATGTGGTTAGTGGTATAATCAGTCACTGCCTTGTCATCAGGATCTATTCATAAAGCCAAATGTTTAAGATAATGGAATTTATCAGCAATTTATTTCATCTATTCAAAACATGTTGCAGAGAAATTACAAATTTTGCAATAATTAAATCATTCAGACCATTGATTTGTCTTCTGAGGTTAGAAAAGGTTTCGATGAGATTGTCAGCAAGATATGCCTGGGCGGAAATATAGTTCAAACGTGTAACTAAACTTAATTCCAAAATAATGATAATTATAAGTATAACTTGTGGGTTGGGCAAACATTTGTTGTGAAACCATGGACTGCTTCATGAGCTTGGTGGTTGGAGAAGTTACAGGCAAAAGTCACAGGCAATGACTTTTGTCATTTCTACAGAGATCTCCAGGGTCATGAGGTAGGGTTAGGCATGTACCGGAATTCCGGTCGGATCCGATATCCAGCCAGATAAAGGCCACCCGGAAATATCCCTTAGCCCGTATTCCGGCATAAATAGATAGCTTTTTATTTAATCTTACTTATTATATAAATTTAGACAAATTTCTTTGTTTATTTTTAGCATAATAAATGCACTAGCCTCAGTATGTTTTGCCATCAAGAAAATATTTTACAGATAATATGACAACTGTATTGCCAGAATAAGGCAAAATTAGAGCATGATGTTGACTCTCAAAACAAATATGCTTTCACAACAGATATGTGGAGATTAAAGCATACTATACAGTCTGAAGTAACAGAATTAGGTAATGTTATTCAAGATTTTACAGTTAACTTAAGCATTTCATAAACTTCATGTTATTTCAATATATTTTTTTTATAATTTTGGAATTCTTTTTCATAATTTTCTCAATCAAAAGTTCAGTAGATTTTCAAATTGATATTACATTTTATTTTAGTAATTTAGTTTGTCACTAAATTTTTGAAATTATAATTTTTAGATAAGGATGTTGCAGTGAATAATTTTGCCGGTGTTGACACACTCAGTAGATCAAGTACAAGTATTTCTGTAACCTGAAGTACTAGTAACCCCAAGTCAAAAGAGGATGTTGAAATAGAAATTTTCTTTGGTGCACCAATCATAAAACATGAAGATAATCCATTGACATGGTGATGGCAAAATTCATGTCGCTTTCTACAACTGAGTGAGTGGGCTAAGCATTACTTGGCATCAAGCAGTGTTGCAAGTGAGCGACTTTTCAGTACTGCTGGAGATGTACTCTCAGATGTCAGAAGTCGATTGCTGCTGAGAGCCGAGCAACTCATATTTCAGTAAATAAACATGCATTTACTTAATTTTAATTACGTATGACACACGACTTAAAGTATAATATCATCTTTAAGTCATAATATCTTCTTATAAATTATATGACTTGATATTTATTTTATATGGACCTTTAAATTCAGATACAGATGGATACCAGATCCAGTAAAATATGCTATCCATTACATGCCTAGACAGGGTTAGGGATGGAGTACCAAAAGTCACTGCCTTTGAGTTGTCTTTTGCCCAACACTTGACTAACAATCGATGAACTTAAGACATAATGCATGCTTAGATATCGGATGATGTGCACGATAGCTACTCGATTATGAGACATAAATTAAAACCCACTATCTTTTAATTATTTAAATTTTTACATACATTTTGACTTTCATTTATGATGATTTACAAAAGCAGTGTTAATTAGATATGGTGTCAATAGTTATGAACTGTTTTCTCAAAATCCAATATTAAATTGGTTACAGGCACTTGATTCTAAAAACATGAAAAACCTTACTGCTTTGGAAAAGATTTGGAGAAGTTTGGTGACCTTCCCACTCTCTACAACATGTGGAAAATGAAGGAACAGGCAAGGAAGATAATTTGCATCGCTGGATGAAGATTCAGCACACTGCCATGAGAGGTCGTCAAACGGTAAAGTCAGAAGAACCGCCTAGATGATGCATTAATAAATTGATTTAGCACCATATATACTAATTTCAGAAGTTCTGAACCATTACCACTGGTGGCTATGTACCAAGCACACAATTAAACTTCCTATCTCATGAAGGGAATTCAATCACAAGAGTTGCTTGAAATTATGTAAATGTTCCATGTTTGTTTGTAGAAATAAAAATAGTTGCCTGATCATTGATGCAGATTATAGTGACACCACGCCTATTAATTGCAATCCAAACAGGGTCATCCAGTTTTTTGCCTTGGTGCTCTGCTTGACCCCTGAAGAATGCTGCCCTGTCGTTAAATCAATTTCGTTCACTATTTTTGAAGTATTGATAGATCAGTTATTATAACAATGGGCTGGTTCCATGAATGGAGAAGCTCAATATAAATCTTGTTGATTAAATTTTATTAAGGCATCCAAATAAGCCAAAGCTCATAAGTCTATTGATTCATACAATATATTATATTGCCCAACACCCACATTGTAAAATAGTGAGAGGAATGACATTCACATTTAGGTGAACCTATGCTGATAATTAGACATAGTTTAAACTAATAAATAAGGAATAATCTTTCAAAGTTAGCATGCCAAATATTAAAATTCATTATTTCAACAAACCCATAATTTGGCATCTTTCTGCAAATTCCGAGGTAAGCCTTGCAGAGGGATGCCTCATTTTGATTATTGATATCATTAGCCATGTTGTTGTATAAATTCATCAGCCTGTTCTCTGGATTTTGCTTCCTGTTCATTAAAAGACTTCTTCTGCAATGAACTGGAGGAAGAAGATCTCTAGCTTTGTTGCTGCAAGTAGTTAAACAAATCTTACATTTAAATGATATCAACTCAATAACTTTCATCAAGATTTCTCACACAAAAAAATCATAATTTGGAAGCACCGTGGCAGAATCTTGAATACTTAAAGACATGATTTTGGTCTGTAATATGGCCAAATGATCAGCATCTT
Source organism: Hirudo medicinalis (assembly GCA_011800805.1). Classification (NCBI taxonomy): domain Eukaryota; kingdom Metazoa; phylum Annelida; class Clitellata; order Hirudinida; family Hirudinidae; genus Hirudo; species Hirudo medicinalis. The sequence goes on from MPNW01000057.1 coordinate 27,864, forward strand.
CGCGATTGACGGGATACTTTCCATGCAGGACATTCTTCTTCGCTTCACAATACAACAATTTCAATAAGCCAGGGTCTTTTATCTGTTGAAACAATGGAATAAATGTTGTGATCAAAGAATAAAAAACATGCATTGTTTCTATCCAAAGAGTGGTATTGAATTTAGAGTAAATTGTGTCTTTAAGTCTAAGCATCAAGCGATTTAAGCATCATAGATGTTCACAAGGCATCCACCTCATTCTTAAAGTGCCTAGAAATTCTGGATACTTGGATGTATGACCTTAGATAGAATTTTTTATTGACATTAAAAATATTAAAAACAACTTTTAACAATTCACAAGAAAATGAACTAACACTCTCCTCAACCTTGTAAGGCACGTAAACATTTCTTTGTAACATGATGACAGCTTCATCTAAGTACAAATATTGCTGCTAATTGCTAATATAGCAACAAATATAAAAATAAAATGAAAAAAATATAAAAAACTAAAAACTTTCTAACCTCTTTGCCTTGTCTCTTCATTGCAATGAACATATTTTTCCAACAATTCCTCCCAATAGCAGACCAATTTAAATGGAACATGGCTCGGCTTCAATTGCAACTCTAAAATCGAAATAAACAAATTCCATAAAATTCATTTCATAAAAGTGATGCTAAAGACTTACCCAATAAATCAGAGACAAGCCAAAGGGAAAATACTTCTTTGACATTTCTAATATCATCTTTCTTGACACCAAGTTCCCTGATTAGCAAATCAAACAAAAACCTGGCATCAGCATTCTGCCCATCTTGAACTTTTAACATGATTCCCGTATCATTGTGGAGATAAATCACAATGTCAATTGCTTTTTAAATTTAAAAAAACACATTATCTGATGATCATCAAATGCAGCAAGAAGTTGGCAACATACGTGACTGGTCACTTATGGACACCTGCGACATTTCTTGTGGAAATTCTGTAAATGTTATAAAAAAAAAAAATTATTTATAAAAAGTAATTATTGCAGATATTTACAAACATTGAAATTCAAATAAGTTTTTAGATACAAAATATTTTGAACTAATACCAGCAATAAATATCAATTTAAGTGGTTCAAAATATTAATACCTAAGAATAAGCAAACTGTATCATCAGATATCAAGTTTTTCTAAATTACTTTTAATTCATTCCACTATTTATGATGATTTAACATGCCAATTAATATTTCATGATAACAATAACGATCTTAATAAAGAAATATTTACATCAAGATCGGTATCAAATGACATATAATTTGTAAAACGACGGTGAAGTTGGCAATATGCTGGCAAGAAATTTGACCGTTAATAACTTCGGAACGGATTGAGATAGAGTCGAAATTTTTTTTTTATCTGAAAGATATTGACAAGCTAAATATAGTGTTTGTAATAAAAAGTCTGTGTGTTAAGAGNACAAACACTATATTTAGCTTGTCAATATCTTTCAGATAAAAAAAAAATTCGACTCTATCTCAATCCGTTCCGAAGTTATTAACGGTCAAATTTCTTGCCAGCGTATTGCCAACTTCACCGTCGTATTTGTAAATCTTCCTCAGTATTTAAATGATGAGTAATAATTTCGTTATACTTTTAGAGACCATACATAGAAATCCACAACATTGGAAACCCAGGTGAAAAATTGAAAGTCTGTCAAAATCGAAGTTATATAAATAAAATATAAATTACTAAACCTCACAATAAAACTTTTCGAAAGTTTAAGCAAAATTCCAATGCCAACAATAAGCTCTTTGGCCAACCAAATAAAATCCGGTTTCTTCACGAAAGTTGTTATCGAATTCCCATTTGAAGGCGCATAATATGATCGATGCTGGATTGCATCATGCATTTTCTGCTTATAAAATAATATTAAAAAAAACACTGATAAATGTTTTTTGAAATTTTGTATTTCAGACTGAAAGATTTCGTGCGTTAAGAAAAACTAATAACGATAACGATACAGAGTTTGATTAGAGTGGTATATGTTCACCAGAACTTCAAGACCACTAATGTAGAGGGAAGCTTTCATTGAAGAGAAAGGTTTTGAGGGCGGAGTGAAATCCAATAGATCAGTGTTGGTAATCGAGGGGGGGAGTCTATTTCAGATCTGTGGGCCAACAACATCTATAGACCTGTCATCCAGTGTCGCACGTCGGGCAGATGATTTGACTAGGGAGTCCCTGGTTTCTGATCTGAGCCCTAGCAGGAATTTGTGAAGTGCGAGTGAAAGGCAGGTATAACGGTGCATGACCCAGGAGAGACTTGAACACGAGTGAAGAGATTTTGTAGTCAATTCTCTGACAAATGCGTAGCCAGTGGAGATCATGGAGAGGAAGAGTGACATGGTCATGTTTTCTTTGCGAAGTGCGGGGACAAGTTTGCATTGCCGCTGGCTATAGCAAAGGTGTCTGCGAGAGTATCGGTTTTGCCAAGATTATCCAGAGGAATTCCGGATTTCGAGGCAATGGGAGGAATTTGGGGACTTGCCGTTCATACTCTTGATGGTTCTCCGGAGTGTGATAAGGTCAGTATTTCTGTTGAGCCTAGAGCAGAACTTTTGTCAGCATTCCTTCTTGATTACCCATTGAACACATGTCTTTGCCCTCATGTAGCATTCGAAAAGTCCTCGGTTCCGATTCTCCTGAAGATGTTCTTTTTCCGATTTCTTTCTTTAATTGCCACTCGGTAATTCTCATTCCAAAAAGGTGCGTGCGGTCATAATACGTGTTCTCCTCTAGGTCTTGAAATTCTGTTGTACATAAGCCATTCTAATCAAACTCTGAATCGTTATCGTTATTATCCGACGGTAATTCCTGGTGTACCGAGACATCTCAGCTGGAAAGAAGGACAAAGATTGCCTAATGTGCGCTTGATAAGTCATTGCTGATAGGATTAAGGGTCAGCACGTGATTAAGCGGGAAGTGCGATCCTGCAGTACGAGGAGGAAGAAATTTTATTAACAGGAATGTGATTTACAGAAGCGGTCATAGAACGGTTTGAAACCAGGCAGACTCCAAGAACTAACAGAACTAACAGATTAACATTGGAACATTATATTGAACATTAATATTATATTGGAACTGGAATGACATAATGTACTATTTCATCAGCCATCAATCTTTGCTTGAATTATTGTGGAGTCTTGGGTTCAGGGTCTTCGTTGAAGACTCGTCCACAATGGCCTCATGATGTGAATTGTTGACAAAATTCACGAAATAATTAAAAACCAGGCTTTATAAGTTTAATATATTTGGTCAAAATGGTGTCATGAAGTTAGACAGACGTCCACTGATCAATCATGATTTACATGTTGTATGAGTTGGTTAAAGCTTCTTTACTGTGCCGAAGTTGATCAGTTGTAAAAATCTAAAATGTAAATGTATTTTGGACTAGGCCGTTAAAAACATGTTTTTTGAAGCTTAAATGTATTCTATAACTCTCCTTGACTACTTTTAAATATGTAAAAATATTGGATTTCTGAGCTGTCAACAAAGTTGAAAGCAACAAAGTTACCTTGTCCTGCTTAAACAATTGTATCATAGGATTCAAGTAAGTCATTATTTTATTTCACAAAACGAGGTCGTGGAGGCATGTTGGTGTCTTGACATCGCTACCCAATACAATTAATAATAGCCAAAATATTAGTCACGTAATTTTTATTGTAAACTTTTTAATAAAGTTTGACAAGTACCACCTAAAAAAATGCATTATAATCTTGGTATTCTTTTATGCAAGTCGATTGAAATGCATATGTTCTAGAGACGTTTTGCCGTTTGAATCTGATGTTTGGTTCGATGTATTAGCCTACATAAATAATCGTAGTTATTTTCGCTCTTGAAATTATATGTGGTCTTAGTATTAACAAAAATAAAGTGATCCCGAACTTCATGCTCATCATTTAATGTACGCCTGAAAGCTATCGTAATTTAACATATCATGTAATTCCGATTGTTTGTGTTTTATTTATTTTATTTGATTAAAGTCCGTTGCATAACTAAGATGATTTGGAAAGATTGTTTGTGTAGATCATTCCTTTTATAAACCCATTTCTAACTTAATTAAATGTAGCCTTTATTTTCATGTTGTTTACAATATTTTTTAGGCGAAGTAAAAATTAAATTAATGGTAATTCAATCATCATTAATTAGTAAGAATCGTCTTACAACTATTGCAACTTTTTTAAATCTTGATACTTTTATTCTTTTAGATGGCAGAAGAATTTTCTTGTTCACATTTGGGGGTTTTGCCTGAGCAACTGCCAGATATATCAAACATTTCTGCAAATGCATTCTGCTCATCATGTTCTGCCAAGGATCCAAACCTTTGGCTGTGCTTGCAAGCTGACTGCAACTACATTGGTTGTGGGGAATCTCTGGATGACCATAGTCTCATTCACTCACAAATTACTAAACATCCTCTAATTATGAACATGTCAACAAGAAGAATCTGGTGCTATGTGTGTGAAAGTGAAGTTTTGTTAAATTCCCAAAATAATCTGATGAACTCACACAATCAGTAAAATAATTTCTACTTTTGCTTTTGTTAGTTGCCATCCCTTGTTTAGTATTTATTCTTTTTTTAGGAATTTGTTTGGTAGTGATAAAATTCAAGCCTGTACTCAAGGTATGCAGCATCATTTTTCTAGTCTGCATGATTCTGATTCTGATTCTGATGATAAGGACAAAAAGCCCAGAGGTTTGACAGGTTTGAAAAACTTGGGAAATACTTGTTATATGAATGCAGCCATCCAATCATTGTCTAATTGTTCACCTCTGACACAATTTTTTCTGGATTGTCCTGGATATGTTATATCTGCAAAGAAGCCCGATTTATCCAAGACTTACTTGAAATTAATGAGTGAAATGTGGCACAAAAGGAGGTCTAATTATGTCTGCCCCACAGGTCTTCTTGGAGGCATAAAACGTCTTCATCCGATGTTCAAAGGTTTTTCCCAGCATGATTCTCAAGAGTTCCTGAGATATCTCATGGACAATTTACATGAAGAGCTCAAAGAACAAGTTGTGACACTGCCAGAATTTGAGAATGAATCAAACATTCTTAATGATGTCTCCATGAGGTTCAAAATTGCCTCAAGCATTACATCTTCAGATCTTGGATATGATACCAGTGACTCATGCATCACAAGTGATCAAAACTCTGCCACAGTGAGTTGCAGCAACAGTTCCCTCACTGCTTCCCAGCATGATAATAACAGCAATTGTAGGCTTTTGAGTAGCATGGAGAGTAACTGTAAAATTAGCAATCAATTAGAAATTTTGCCTCCAGAGGACAATGTAGAGGAGAGCCAAGCTTCTGGGGATGGTGCACATGTGATCAAGGATAATGTTGGAAAGCATGTTGATGAAAGAAGCTTCTTGGTCAGTGATTCGGGAAACAAGAAGGAATTATTTTCTAACGATCAGATTAAAACCACAGTAATGAGCACATCTGAAATAGGTAAAAGAATTGAAGAGGGCCAAAAGACAAAATCATCACCTTTATATTCCAGTATCATTTCAGATATATTTGATGGTCAGATATTAAGCTCAGTTCAATGCATGACTTGTGAAACAGTTTCAACAACTAAAGAAAACTTTCAAGATCTTTCACTGCCATTACCTAGCTCAGAGCAAATTGCATTCATCAGATCATCAAATAGTGCTGGGAGCATTTCGAATCTTCAAAAGACTTTGCCTGATGAAGCGATGGCTAAAAAGCCCGGATGGTTATCCTGGTTCTTCAATCTTTTCCAAGGTGTTCTGTGGTGGCCGACCACTCACCTTCAAGATTGTTTAGCTGCATTTTTCTCTGCTGATGATCTCAAAGGTGACAATATGTATAGCTGTGAAAAGTGTAAAAAACTTAGAAATGGTGTCAAATATTCAAAAGTCTTGAAACTGCCTGAGATTCTTTGCATTCATCTTAAGAGGTTCAGGCATGACAATATATTTTCTTCTTCCTCATCAAGTAAGATAAGTAGCTTTGTTTCATTTCCTCTTGAAAGATTGGACATGATGCCTTATTTACATAAGGATTGCAAAGATGCTGTTACATCATATTCATTGGTGGCAGTCATATGCCATCATGGAACATCAAGCGGTGGTCATTATACTGCTTATGCACTCAATGCCCTTAACAACACCTGGTATGAGTTTGATGACCAAGTTGTGACTGAAGCAGATCTTCAACAAGTGGAAAACTCACAGGCTTATGTTCTATTTTACCAGAAGCTGGATGATGTTATTGTTCCTCTTAGGGATAAAGTTGAACAAATTTTTAGCTCAGATTGTAACAGTTTAATGAAGTTCTATATTTCCAGGAAATGGTTTTGTAAATTCAACACATTTGCTGAGCCAGGACCCATAAATAATTATGACTTCTTATGCAAACATGGTGCAGTCAAACCACAACTGTTCATGAATATTTCAGATTTAGTTATAGAACTTCCACCAGCATTATGGGAGTTTTTCCATTCGACATTTGGTGGGGGTCCAGCTGTCAATCATCTCATGGCTTGTGATGTGTGTCAGTCTGAACTGGATTACATAAAAAAACAGCAAGCTTATGAGCTTGCAAAGTTTCTTTATTTGAATAGCATGTTCAAAGAGAGCAGCACAGTTATGGCAATAAACATGGCCTGGTTCAGAGGATGGGAGAATTTTGTGAAAGGAAAAACAGATGAAGCTCCTGGGAAAATTGATAATGGACCAATCTGTATCATGAGGAGTAATTCAAACCCAATGTTGCTAACTAACTCTGCTCATGGGCAGATGTCTGAAGAGTGCTGGAAATTTCTCCACGGAATCTATGGAGGTGGTCCACCGGTCATTGTCAAGCAGGGCTTCATCTCCACTCGGCAATATCCTGATAACTAGATGTCTTCTAATATTATTCTTCATTCCATGTTTACATGTGTTTAATGTTTCTTATAGAGAGATTACATTTTATCAGTGTTTTGAATGACTGAAGGTATTAAAATGCTCTGAATAACTCAGTTTCTCAAAATTTGTTTAAAAAAAGCATGTGACCAAGCACCAGATCTTGCACCATGGGAGACTTTTGGCCAGCTTATACCCAAGTTGCTTACAGAGCTGTGAGTCATCGGCATTTCATTTGCCGGGTCATGATTTGGCAGCAAAATGTGTAATGATTATTGTGAGCTTGCATTGGATATTAAGCCGAAGGAAAAGTGGGCAAACTCATCCATTTGCATCGAAGGTTGCAGGAAAGGTGGTGGCTGGCTTGTTATATTTATTATAATTATTAGTGATGCTGATCTTCCCTTCTACTAAGCTAGTGGATGGGAAATGTGTGACCCAAGGCAGTGAGAATGAGTCCACAGAGCAATTTAATAACAGGGCAAAACCATTCAATGAGGATATTTAGTTTTATCATCAGTTTAATAAATATTAGATATTTTGAGTTTGCTCAAAGCAATTTTGCCCACTAGAATTATCAATAACAATTACAAATTAAGCTTCAGTGAGTTTATTAAATAAAAAGCAAATCCAGTTAGTGGGACCAAACTCATCACCAAACAAAAATTGATGAGGGCTCCCTTGAATTTCTGCCAAAATTAAACATCATGGTTTGATGTCAATCTTTGTCACATCACCAATTTTATGCATATCAAATGCTTTTGTCTGGGAGACCTATTGAAGCAATATAAAATGTATCAAAATTAGAAGGAATGAGAGTCAAACAGATCACTAAAACTCACAAAGAGGAAAGTTCCAACCAAAGCAGTAGCAGCGGCTGCCAGCTTGATGTTCATCCTTTTATTCCTCTTATCATAATCCTCCTGCCATGATCCTGATGGAACTGGCATGTCATTGATGGTTGACAAATGCTTCTTCATTCTCTCAGGTGTAGCTCCCTCAGGATGATCTGAACTCATCCTGACTAATCGTAAAGAAAGATCGCTTCTGTCATTTAATAGGCAATCAGATAGTTATTAATAAACTCCCTAGGTAAAGGGCACGTTGACCTCTGCGACGAATTCAAATTGACATTAACAAAATCTAGCACAATATACCTGAAAATTGAAGTGGCTTGCAGGTTCTCAAAAGAGCTCTAACACGAAGAGCAGACATCGTTATACCAAACTTTTAACCCAACGAAACTTCGGCACCACGCAAGAAACCTGCAACGGGCTACTATTTTGACAAACAACAATATTGCTGTGCTATAATTATGATATATAGTTTAGTTGTTAAATAAATTAATACAAATATAAAAATATATGACATTTTTCAATTTAAATAAATATAAAAAAATGAAGGTTTAGAACTTCACCGCAAGATCAAAACTAAATAAAACATATTTATTAAAAATAAAAAAATATTATTCAGTTAATAAGTATTTGCTACTTATTTGGAACAAAACGACAACGCATAACCACCCGATTACTTCGGCCCAAGGGTGGTCGGCATTGTAGGAGAACACATACTCTAGGCACCAGTGAAAAATAACTTTAAAAAAAATGAATTGCTTTAAGCTGGAGTAATTAAATCATGCCATATTATGATAGTATTTAAAATTTCAAAGCTGTAGGACGCTCCACTCCAACCTTAATCGCATGTTCATTTCTGCATTTATGACCTTACCATATAAAAATAGTCCCTTAGCTACTTTTTCGAGTTACTTGATTAAAATTTTGCCACGATCACTTAATATGAGTTTATTGACAACAACTAAGATAAAATGTAGTCTTTTTTGGTCTTAAAACATTTCCTGTCCATCTTACTCTTGCATTTTGCAAGAATTAGGTTATTTCTTTTGCTAAGACTGACTGCCTTCTTTGATGAATCAGAAGTCAGCTTAACAGCTCTTTTAACTGTCTGACTGGCATGGAATGTTTGGAGGAGTTCCTCTATTTTGAACAATGTTGGCAATAACTTCATCGTTGAATTCTTCAACAAGTGGCAGTCGAAAACTATCAACATCCTCTTAAGTTAATAAGTGTTGACCATTCCTGAGAATTGAATTTAATTGTTAGTATGATATTTATCATCATACCATCCTTCTCTCCATGTCTATGAATCAATATAGGATTTGTTATGCTCTCCAATATTTTCTTCATGGCCAGAGCTCTGTGACTTTCCTTCTCTGAATAAAGTAGGGAAGCCAGGAAATTACCAGGTTGAAGGCAGAAGCAGTTCCTCTGAATAACAGGTAAAGTAAATGATGTATGGCTTGTATCATCTGGAAGATGAGTTTAGGACCATCTGTAAAATCTCTGGACTTTTTGACAGCAAACTAGCTGGGCCCATACACCATTTGAATATATTTTATGATAAGAATCAACTCTCTACTTGGAGAGTTCTGCAATAGAGAGCTAGAATCCTGACTGCAGCTGTAAGCCATCTTGCATGGTAAATAGGTCCTGCAAATAATGAATATTTGTTTCAATACGAAAATTCTATCATTTAAAATATCTTTAAATGTTAAGTGACCGAAACATACAAAAGTAATTCAACAAAATAATAACACTAACCAATTTTCTTCTTCATGAACTTATTGTTCCTAGTCCCAGTGGAGACCCCTAACATGTATTCTAGCAGTAATCTCTGGTCTGTTGATAGATCATTGACAACAGATGGAGGAGGAATCTGGAGGCTTGTCTCTACTGGTGAAAAGTGAACACAAGGCAGCATATGGACTGGTTGTGCTATAGCTTTCCCTATTGACCCATGGAATTTAACAACACATTTTTATTTGATTAGTCTACAAAATTGTGCCTAATCTCTATATTTCTGTTAAGAAATTTTACCTGAAAATTTATTTGGATCATTTGGTAATCCGTCCAGGTAAGTTATGATATGTCGAAGGGGCAGCTCATTAAAATGGAGCATTCTTTTCAACTTTCTTTCTAGACAGGCCACTAAGCCATTGTCATTGCCTGGAAAATATAAAGCACATTTATAAATTGTTATTTAATAATTTTACTTGTAATACTTGTGTTCCCCACCAGTATTTACAGATGTGTTGTCTACTTAAACTGCTTTGATGGTATCCTCACTGTTATATTCCTGAAGTACAGTATACTAAATCTGCTTGATCTTTGCCCTTGCTTTTATTTTGAGGTATATCAATGTGTGTCAGGTATCTTCCTTGCTGATGTCCTAGTAAAACATCCATTTTTTTGCAAATGAAAATTGTTATAAATATAATAATAATAATAATAATAATCATC
>MPNW01000057.1:38793-71321 GCA_011800805.1 Hirudo medicinalis
GTCATGTATCTTCCTTGCTGATGTCCTAGTAAAACATCCATTTTTGCAAATGAAAATTGTTATAAATATAATAATAATAATAATAATAATCATCTCCTGTTACAAATAAATCTAACATAAATTTAAATATCAGTATTTTAAAATATTGTTATAATACCTGTTTACCTGATACCTGCTTCAATGGTGAATGTCAAATGATTTACTGTCCTTGTAGTTTTATAGAGCTTCACGTCTCCTTCCACGCCTCTCTCCTCATAAACTGGGGAGTTTTTGTCTCTTTTGCTATCAAAACCAATAGCAAGCAATTTAGAAGCATTTGAAGATTCCAAAGATGCCGCAGCACAGACTCTTTCTTTCTCTCATTTCATCTTGCTTGGATCTATGACTCCATGAGTCTGCAAATAGCCTACATCTTGAAGAAGGGCATTTGCAAGTGCAGCTGCTGCTTTATCTGAGATTTCATATCGAATTGCCTCCATAGCAAACTTAGAATAATGATTTGTTCCACAGTAAGCCGATCTGGATTCAATCGCTGCTGATGTAACAGAAGACTGACTCTGAAAAAAAAAAATCAAAGTTCATTTAAATATAAAATAAACATTAGTTAATTTAAGGTATTTTGTTATCACCGGCATAGATCTAGGTGTTTAATTACTGGAATATCCGGGGATCTGTCAAAGGGCTTGTGACGTGTTTTGCCCAAAAAGCCTTTCACTACACAAGTTCGAATTTATATATTGCTCGGAGACACTCGAACAATAGAAATCTTTATTCGATAAAAAAAAAACATGAAACAATAACAACACTATCAGACGACACTGCGGCAACAACCGACTACTATGACTCCTAATAAATAATAATTGTTCATTAACGTCCGTTGCATAGCTAGATGATTAGGACGGTGCTCCCGCAACGGGATTCGAATCCGTGCTGCCATCGTGAGAGGCGGATGACTCCTACTCTGTGCTGGCCTATATATGTACAGTTGATGATAATGATTATGCGCCAGGCGTGTGGCTCGAACAAAGAAAAGTTAAAAATAAAGTTCCACGCTAACAAAAGAATCGCTCGCACAAGTCGCGTCGGTGAGCTCATAGGCTACCGGCGTGACAGGGCTCTAGAAGAGTTGGACTTGCGAGTGGAATTGTGTTACTCTGCTTATCAATTCCAGCTATTTGAAAACCTTTGATTCCACTCTTCCCTCGTTGATCTTTTATAAATGCCCTTTCCTCTACAGGAACCTAGTAAAAAATTACTTACAGAATAATAAATATAAAACACTTAAAGGACATTGCAACAGTGAAGAGAAATAAAAATGGAATGTCATATTCCATCCAAAGTTTTATAAGATTTGGTATAAAAATTTAATCTGTAACCTTAAATTGGATGTCACAGCTGCAGTAAATGTGCAGATTTGGGCATCCAGGACATTTAATGTTTCTGTCAGAACAATCCAGAACAGGCAGAGAGCAAGAGCAAGCCAAAATATCAAACAATTTGTTCTTGTTTTTAGTCATTAATTTTCTTGTAAGAGGCTTTATTTTATTTTAACCAGGCAGAGCTACTCCATTTAACCGGGTTTTAGTGAAATGGACGTTAATTAACAACCACCATCTCCGCTACTCTATCCCTTCCTCCGGACTCCTGACTTTCGACGCTTACTATTACTCTGGACTCTTCACTTGTGACGCTTACTTTTCTTTCGGAGTCTTTTCTTGTCACGCAATATAATATAGTTTTACTTGAACTCTTGCTCGATGATTGCTACGCGATTTCCTTTCGAAATTATTAATTTATTATATGGACTTTGTTCATGTGAATAAAACCTTTAAATATATGATTAGTGTTTTGTCAGATCTGAAACAGCATAATGTCAAAAACAATTAAGTTAAAAATAGTTGTGGGATTGTGTATGATTTCGCCCGGAGCTTGACCAGAATGGAACCACATCACCCTCTTTTGCTAATGCAAGTGAATGATTCCAGATGGGAGACAAAATCAGAAGCCAAAATCTGTGGCGACAGCGGCATTGACGACGAAGACGCTACAAAGTTTATTTACAACAACGGCAACAATTCTTCGACTGACAACATAACTGCTGGAGTAGCAGCGTAGCGACGTAGCGGGAAGAGTAGGAGANACTTAGCTTCTTAAATAGCCAGTCAGGACAAAGGAGGATGTCCGCAAACAAAGGATGCGCGCCTGGTAAGTCATCGCTGATAGGGTTAGGATCAGCACGTGATTATGATGGATGTGCGATCCTACAAATCACCATCACAATACCCACTCCCCTCGCCTCTATTTATGAAATTTGTTTATGAAACCAATGTCTCTGATAAACCACTCCGTTAGTCCAGGACTATCCAGGATACTCCAGGATGGTTCGAACAGGTCCTAAAAAGTCCTAAATTTTTGAAACTTGGATTTTTAGTACTAAAAAGTCCTTAAACAAAATGAGGGAAGTCTTAAAAAGATTAAAAAAGTACTAAAATGTTACATAATTTAATAAACTTTATTGAGGAATCAAAAGGTGCGGGAATTCGCTCTTTGTACTAGCTGTACATGGGAACGCGCTCAATTAAGTGTCGTAATAATTCGCTTGCCTCTTTGATTTCTTAAAGTTTTGATAACACTGCCAATTATGCTTGGAGTTTTTTCTTTCAATAATAACTCAGACTAATTCTTGGTACCTGTAAAAGGGACCAAAGAATTTACATATTTTTTAAGGAGCACTTTACAAATTACTGTGGAGAATTAGTCAGAAAATTGTTAACGTTAAGCCGTGGTCAGACATCTCATGAAATGGGGCTTTTCCATAATCAAGAGCTTGGTTTGTTAAAATCAAAAAGAGAAGCCTAACTGCAAGAAGGATAATGAGAGATCACACCAACAGTGTTTGAAGTGTTAGTAATTTCAAAATTGATAAATCTGTTATTGCGCATTACGAAACATCAAGGCAGAGGCATGTAGGATCGCACATCCATCATAATCACGTGCTTATCCTAACCCTATCAGCGATGACTTACCAGGCGCGCATCCTTTGTGGACATCCTCCTTTGTCCTGACTGGCTATTTAAGAAGCTAAGTCAGGGCATTCTTCCCTTTTCTCTCCAAATCTTCCCGCTACGTCGCTACGCTGCTATTCCAGCAGTTATGTTGTCAGTCGAGGCATTGTTGCCGTTGTTGTAAATAAACTTTGTAGCGTCTTCGTCGTCAATGCCGCTGTCGCTACAGGCATCACTTTTATTTTGACACTTTAGATCAGGGAGAAAGGTAGCTGCAGCTAAAAATGAGAAGCAGATGAAATGATGGAGTTGAGAAAGAAACTGAAAACACTAAAGCATGACAGGGATTTATGTTTCAAAGAATTTCGCAGATTAATGGCGGAAAGTGTCACAGCCAGGAACATGGATCTTTTGGTCCAGGCCAACAGCCTAAGAAAAAGATAGAGGCAGCAGCTGCAGAAATTGCAAATTTAGAAAAATAGCTCAAGCATTGAAATTTGTGTTAATAATTTGATATTTTCATCCTCCATGTATTTCTATTTTGCATTACAAATCAAAAGTCTATAAAAACAAGTCTAAATACCAGCTTTTATGCTAATAAGTTCGGTCCTAAAAAATTGAGTAAAAAGTCCTAAATCTCAGTTTCCAAATTCCTGTATGAACCAAGAGTCCTTTTGAACAGTCCCAACAAATTTGAACATACTCTTATCTGCCTATCAATACCTTCACCTTTTCTGTGAGGCCACCCCTGCTTCTTATTTCTACATTTGTCAGTTTGCAACATCTTAACCTCTCCTCACAACTGCTACATCTATTCACAGAGGGACAATCCAGAACATAAAGAGATGATCCATCATTCTGCATTGGAGAACATCAGTGTAGGTTTGGGCACCTGTTACATTGGACATTGTCATTGACTTCCTAGGAAGTGCTGAATTTATCTGCAAACTTTGGTGAAAGGTAGACAAGAATCAAGCACAATCAACATCACACAAGTTTGTTTTCACTCCAGTGTTTTATTGACCCAAACAGTGCAAAGGCAAACCATCACCACCCATACCTAATTTCTTTTTTCAGTACTTTCAAAAATGTGTTCTGGTTTTCTGGAATGAAAAAATGTTTAGATAATAGATAAATTTATTTGTAACTTTCTAAAGAATATTGAATTGCTTAATGCCACATAAATCACGTCCAGTACTCTATGAAAATGTGAGCCTGTCATTATGCATCATTATGTAGGCAAATGAATCAAGCTACAAAACACAACAAAAGTTGACTGTTCTACCATAAAGAGCATCAGCCTCCCATTCTAACAACCAAAAATTAATGCAATCCATTAACCCAAGCCTTTAATGTGCAGGGATAAAGAGTACATAATCACATAATGCACTCCCATGTCCTAAACAAAGTCTATTAAGTAATATAACCTTCCATTTTCAGTAGCTATTTCATAAAAGATGCTATTTTTCATGTTCATGGCTTCTTTATTGGCTTTCAAAACAAGGCATGTGTACCTGAGAACATAGCCAATAGAAAACCAAGATTTTATGTGATAATATTAATATGTGGCATGCAGGTTAGATCAATGGACTGCATTCATGCATATTGTGGTAATGGTAACAGTTGTTATGCATTGCATTCACAACCCAGTAAAAGCCAAGGAGCACTCTCATGTGGGGGTGCTATATAAATTGTAGAGCGATTAAAAAGTGCCTCCATATCCTGTTCAAGTACATAAGGCATTCCAAACAATTGGCTAAATAAAAATAAACATAGAAGAAACATAAATTTTACCTAAATCTTAAGTATGATAAAACAATGCCAAATGAGATTATAGCAAGACCCACTGCAAGACCAAAAAACTTGCTGAACATTGGGCCTTGAAATGGTGGCTGTCTATTCATATCTCTGCAGTTCTTCCAGTACAATTCCCTATAACACACACATCAAGCACAAATTTTATCATTAAAGCTTTCATAATCATGCAACCCTAGTCTGGCCTACGCTTCAAATCCACAATTTTTTCGTTGATAAAAGTTTTTCTGATAAGATGGCATCCCCCAGAGATGTAAGTCATACTCCTTGCGAGATGAGTTTTTACCAAGCACCGAATATGCCTCAGCAATTCTAAGATATTTTATATGACAATCTTTTTCAGAACTATAATCTGGATGATGCTGAAAAAAGCAAACTTTTTGAAAAATTGAATTGCAAACAGCTTTGACATAGCAAACAAGGTTTGCCTTCTTCGAAAGTTTTATGAAGGCTTCCTTGATTGTTTTTGAACTAGCTGTCTCTGGAACTCCAAGTACTTCATAATGATTGTGAATTTCTCTATGGAATACAGATATGTCTCACTAATGAAAGGATATTGCTGAACAAAATTACCTTTATTTACCTGCTACAAAGCATTTTACTCTGAATAATTCTGGAAAGGAAACAAAATTGGCCAGGCACTCTAAATTTACATGTCCTCAAGGAACCACAAATTAAGACATTCCTATTAAATATGTAAACAATAAAGTTAGTGCAATTTTTAAGGCATCTCCAAAAAATGTGCCAAGTTAAAACAATTAAATATTAATGATAAATTTAAAAGGCCATGATTTTTTCAAAATACTTTGATAATACTCTCTGCCCCAGATCTGCCTCAAGAATCTATCTTCCCACATCTTCAATACATATCGCTGGCACTCTTCTTCCTTTTTCTACTACCCTAAAACTCCTCAGCATCACCTTTGACTCCCACTTCAGCTTTAAACTGCATACCTAAAAATTAAAATCCCGTAGCCACCTCAGTTGGGGAATCTGACATATCCGTCCGTTCCTCTCTATATATGACTTCTGCTCTCGAACTCAGTGTGGACTACTGCAACTCCCTTCTCTAGGGCAATTCTGCCTCCCTTATCCACTTCCTTCAGCACATCCAAAATAACGTTGCCAAACTCGTCCTTCTCATTCCCATCCTTAACAGCACCGAATGCCTGATGCAACTACACTTGTTGCCTATACATCTATAAAATCTCCTTAATTACCTATCGCCCTCTTGCGATATATATCTTAATACTATTTTCAACTTATCTATGTCTATATTTTTCGTTTGTCCAATAAAGAAGTAAATTACATTTTCTCCAATCTTCAAGTTTCTTCTGAGCAAATTCGGAGATAGTTTGAAATATTCCAAAGTTTATCTCTTCTTTCTTCACAAATGCAGGGTTGTATTGCAAACGGAACCACCAGTAATGAATAGCAACAATCGCAGGAACACAAACAATGATCACTCTATTTCGGCCGAAAAAACCTTTCGCGTCTTTTTTCATCCTCCTAAAACAAATTCATCGAACTATATGTTGGAAAATTTTAGAATCAAAATGATTGGCAATTTTAATTCCAGTACCTTCGTATGACCAAATCAAAACAAGAACAGAACAGAAATAAATAATAACAAAATTCTAATTGTTAGAGAATGTCTGATTTAAAATAATATATTTTTAAGTAAACTGACTCATTTTTTTAGTTTAATCATTAGTCATTAGTTATGATTAATTCTAAAAACAAATTCAAGTAAAACAATTTAAGATATTCTACTTTACCAGTCGATAATTTTGCGATAATAATGTTTCAAGTGTCTATATTAAAAAAATAACTAGTTGAGTAGTGCATATACAATTAATAAATTCGATGTAGTAAAATATGTTCGCAATGTGTTATATATTTCGAAAAATTTGGATAACGCTGATAAATACCACATTTATAAAATACATATATGTGAAAATGTGTGGCTAAATTTAAGAATTTGATTTATCATTTCACATGCATTTCTATCTTGCCACCTAGGATTGAAGTTTAGAAATATAATATTATTACGACTGTGTAGATTCCGTCCTAATCATCTAATTATGAAATGGACGTTAATTAACCACACACACACACACACACACGACTGTGTAGATACGAGGAGCTAGGCGTGAGTTATGCATTTGGAGGGATTTGTTAAAAACAAACAATCAATAATCTCGACAATGCCGGAATTGTGTTTTGAGAGAATTATTTCTGTTTCAAGTGAAGAAAAGGTATTATTTTATTAGGCTGATAATTTACGCTCTCTACCCAATCGCATTGAGCAACGAACTGTTGAAACGATTTGCGACTGAAACAAAATATGATTGTGTGTTAGATTTAAACAGGTGGTAACAGACAGAAGGAAATTGATTAGAATCTTTTGAATAATTAGTAATTATCTTGGACGTGATTTGGACAATGATAAACGACTAACGTTAAGCATTTCTTATCTAGCATATAGTTGATTATAGTGTATTGCATACTACTAGTATGGCACTAGGTGCCCAGTACATTAATTTCTGTGCTTATTTCTTGAGCATCAATAAATGTAATTAAACCTTATAAAATATAAGTAATACCACATACAATTAAGTTAATTTGCAATAAATGTACAGAGGGAATTACTTGCCGGGCTACCTGTGTATAAAGTAAATATATACACAGGGTGGCCCTTATTTTTGAAGTTTTAAAAGTTTATTGTCTGACCCCACAAGTGAGTTCCAATATATAAAAAATAATTAGGCCAAATATGAGCAAGATTAGACAATATTTAGAGGTCACTCAATGAAGTTTTAGTATCTCGAGAATATAAAATTCAGCAAAAGAACCAAAACTCATCTAAATGTTTTATATTCTAATAAAATGCAGTTTTTCAATAACTTAATAAATATAAATGTAATTACACACAAAGAGACTAAGAATTTTTGGTATATTTAATTAAATAATATATAATTCTCTTTAGTAAGCTTGTAACATAACTCTTGGGCAGCTGACATATCATTTAAACAAATTTTTTTCTAGCACTTTGTAACCATCTCACATTTTAATATTTCTTCTAGTGTTACCTTCTTTAAATAAATTAGGGAGGGTCACACCTAATAATTTCAAACAAAAATTTTGTTCATCATATTAGGACCGCCCTAGTACACATATATACATATTGTGTGGTGAAAAGTGTTGTGACATTGATATTGATAAAAAAAACAAACAACAGACAAGATTTGTATAAAATATGCAATATCTTCTGTTGACTATGTTCAACTTTGATTACATTTTGATATCATCTCATTTATGTTCTTTGCAAGTCCAAGAATATTTTTAATGAATGGCAGTAATTTCCTTGGCATTGGCTTAATAGTTATCGTCATTCATTCATTTTTATTCAAGAGGGAGCACAGTGATCTTTGTATGGAACTTTGTTCTAACGAAAACTACAATATAACTGGGATATAACATGTCTATCGATGTTTTGATGATAATATTTTAAATTAATTTGGTTCAGAATTTTCCTGCTGATCACCTTTTGAGGCAAGGAGAATTCAAAAAATGGAAATGTTCTTCAGGTGAATCTCAGGCGGTTGTCATTCTCCAAGTAAGAAAATTGTTCAACTTGTAGACGTTTTATTTACTATTTTAGCTAATTTAATAATCAGTAATTAGATTAATTGACTTCCATGCTTAATCAGTTTTATTTGTTGTTTTTATTTATGGGTTTGTTAGGCCACAATATAAATTCTTCATTAATGCTGCGGTCATGCTTGGATTGTTGGAGGAGTTGAATGCTGAGAATTTTATCAAAAATTTCTTTCTGAGAATACTTTAGTTAAAAAAGCTGCTTAGGATATAGGTTTGTCGGACCAGATTTGCGTCAGGACTCCCAGACACTTTTATTCTTAAATGAAATAATTAAATTATTTTGCAGTTAAAAGAAGCCAGTAAAATTGAGAAAATAACCATTGGCAACGAGGGTTCTGCATTTGTGGAAGTTTTTGTTGGCAAGTCGAGCAGTAAAGGAGATGATTTTCAGGTTTTGTTTCAAACTTTTGGTGCTTTCACATGACTTGCTTGCTCACTGATATTTTTGCAGATAATTTTGGTGGCTTCTTCGTTCATGACACCAGCAGAAAGCCGCAACGGCCAAAATTTAAGCAAAGTTCGTTTTTTCGACAAGGATCACTTGTCGAAGGCTACCTTAGATCAGAAGTGGGATGTTATAAAAGTTGTATGCTCCCAGCCTTTCAACAAAGTAATTGTAATGCAATTTAAATTAAATTAACTTTTATTAAATTACATTTCAAATGCAATCAAATTTGAATTGAATATATTTTAATACAACCTTATTAAGTTTTGTGTTTGTCTTCTCCTAGGATATTCAATACGGACTCTCGTTCATCACTTTGCACTCTCCTCCATGTACGAATCAAGCCCCTGTAAGAGCTTGCTTCCATCTCAATTTCTTTCATTTTGTTATTTATAATTATTTTAATAATTATAATTTTAATTATTATAACACTAACTTCGGAGAGCTTAATTAAGTTTAAGCGCCGTGCGTTGTTGCACTCCAGTTCGTGTTTTAAGCCATGCTTGTATCTTTTTTGGGACTCATCTTAGTAGAGTAGTCACTTGTTTTTGAAGATTTCTTTAGCCTTTAAGAAATTGGAAATTTTATTTTTGATCTTAGACAATAGAGACATTTGCATTTATTTTTTTCTTTCCTGTAAACAGTTGTATTAATGAACAATTTCATGAAACAGGGACTCATTTTCAAAAATTTGAATTTGCAGGTTGATTTGGGAGCGTATTTGCTGAATTCTGAAAGTGCTTCGTCATTCAAGGTTGGATCGTTATTTGAAAGAAACAAGCAAAAACAAGCTGCAAGTCCTTCCATCAGTGGTCAGTTTTGATAGATTTTGTGTTATGTTATAATTTGCATTTTTTTGCAATTTGGAAATGTAATTAGTGTATCAATTTTTCTTTAAATTTAAGTTGCAGCTGACATAAGAGATGCTTCAGCAGCAAAAATGAAGGTTGAAGAAGCAGCTTCGTCAACAAATGCAAGAGGTTCGAATTTATATTCTAATTGTCAGCTAATTGTTTTATGAATACATATTTTAATAAATAATTTAAATTTCAATATCTTTTTGCTTAAGTTGAAAGAAAAATTGTTCATCAATTTCTTGCAGATGCTGAGAGGCAAATTTCAAGCAAGAATTGTGCAGAAATAACAAAAAACAATCCATCAAATTTTCACTCTGAGCCTCCTGCTAAGAAGTTCAAGGGAGACAGAAATGGTTTAAAACTTTATGGAGTTTAATTTAGGCTCTTACCTTTAAATTAATTATTTAGCCAATTATTAATTTAATTAAGTTATATGTCTTTTATACTTTTCTAAATTGGATGTTAGTTCATTTTTGTAGATAATGAGAAAATTTTTAGATTAAGCATATTTATAAGGCGCCTTAAGCACGACCACTAGGGATTTATGTGGCGCATCCTCCCAGGGACACTGTTGCTGTGCAAGCCATGTCATATTTGTTGAATGCACATATAACTGATGACTGTTGCTTTTACTTTCACTCCCAGGAATGCATCCCTCTGAGCCAATTTACAAGCCAAGGAAAACATTGCATTATAATATTTGATTCTGATTTTTGTTAAAGATATCATTATGGATTACTGATTCCTTGATATTTTATTTGTTAAAGGCTCAAAAGAACAAACACAAAAGCAGAAGAAAGAATTCAATAACCTGATGCAAGGTGTGGTGGTAGTTTTAAGTGGGTTTCAAAATCCTCTCCGTGGTCAGTTAAGGGACAAAGCATTGACGATGGGTGCAAAATACAAAGCTGACTGGGGTGAAGGCTGCACCCATCTTGTGTTTGTTTCAAGTATTGCATTAAACTTCCATATGTTTCAGAAAAGAGTGTTAAGTAATAATGTTACTTATGTTACTTATATGTGATGACTAATAGGTTTGTTAATTGTTCCTAATTAATTGGATTTATTTGGTTATTTGAATAATCAGGTGCGCATTTGAAAAAACCCCGAAGTACAGCAAAGTTAAAGGTCTCGGGAAGATAGTTAAGAGTGAATGGATCATTGATTCCTACAATAAAAAGCAACTGATGCCATGGAGAGAGTAAATATTCTACAATAATATTTACATGAATAATTTTTGTTTATACTTAAGCGATCACGTGCACATTATATTTGCACATTAATTATTAATCACAATTATTGCACATATTGTATTCGTATGCAAATTATTGCAGCTACCGACTAGGCAAAGCTCCCTCTCCAAAAAAGATGAATAAGTCTGTCAGCTCGAACGTTTCTGATGAAGAGAAAGAACTACATAATAAAATTACAACACAGGACCAAAACAGAACTGGTGAATTATTTATTTTTGTTTGGTTGGAAATAGTGTTTTCCAGGTATTTTGAAGTGGTGCAAGTGTGATTGTTTGGCTCTTACGTCAGTGTTTCTTCATGCAATGTCAAAGAAACATTCAAACTGTCATGCTCAAACAGTCTCGTTTGCTCTAGCATCCTTTTGAATAAATACTCATAAATGAAAATGGTTTAGTGCTATCAACGCCATGCAAATAAAAATTGAATTTTCCTTTCAAAACTATTGATTAAATTTAATTGTCAGATGACGATGACATCTTTGATGCTTCAACTGATTCAGAATATAATAATTCTCATGAAGATGATGATATGGCAAGGTTAATCAGCAGTAATAAGTTGCATCAATGCATTTTAGAACTTCATTTTATTGAAAATGTTGTTCACAGGGTCAAAATGCAGGAGTCAACAACACTTCACACAAAAGCTAAGAACGGAAGAGTTTCTGCTGACATTGCAAACGATGGTTTGCCAGAGTTGCCAAACTTTCTCGAAGGTCTCAAATTCATGCTCTATGGGACTTTCACTCCTGAAGACAGAAGATGCATGAGGAGACATATCATTGCCTACAGTGGGTACGTGTCAATAGCTTCCTTTGATGGTGGATGCAAGAAGTTACACAAATACATTTATAGTTGATTCTTAAAATTTTTGTTGTGTATTAAAATATTCAATTAGTCAGTCATTTAATATTCACTGCAGATGTTTGGTGGATTACATGGACAGTGATGTCACAGCTGTTATCACTTGTCAAGCATGGGATAGCAATTTTGATCAAGTTTGCCTCATTTAATTATTTTTTGTTGAATTGAAGAAAGTAATTTCTGGGTCATTCCATATCAACTCAGTGCAACGTCTGACTTGAGCAAATTCACAATATTAAATAATTCATTACGTAAAAACTGTAGGAGTGCCCTTTCTGAAATTTTGAATAAGTGCTTTTTATAATGTTCTGAACACATGGAAAAAAATAAACATTTTTTTTTTATTATCTAAGCCAGGTTCAAAGGTTTTGATTAACAATATTTTTTTAAATATTAAAAATAAAAAGTCTAAGTTGACCAAGTAGAGTCTAAAAATACCCTTATTTTTATATAAATTTTATCATTCTAGGTGCTCTAGAACTAAACTTACAGCCTCTCAATCCATATTTCTGACACTGATTCACCAAAACGTCTATAATTTTATTTTTTTAACCAATTCATATAGGTTAATAACAATTTCACCAAAATCCAAGATGGTGATGTCAGATGTTGTGTTGATTTGACATTTTTTCTGCTTATAAAATTTTTACTTTTCAAGTATCCCATAAAACTTTCCATTCTCTTAGGCCTTAGAAGACAACCCCAAAATGATTTTCCTCCAACCTGATTGGTTGGTAGAGTGCATCGAACAACAGAAAAGAGTTGCTTTTGAAAAGTTTCAAATTACTGCCTCCTGACAGAAACGGCTTCATTTGGGATTGTTGCTTTCAATATTTTTGACACGTTTTGTGTAAAGAAGAAAAACATATAACATACAAGTTGCCTATAAATTTAATGGGCATGAGCTGTAACTGCTTCCAGACAAGATGCTCAATCTGTCAGGGCGTGGAATTTTTTGTTCTTTTTCAAGCATGAATTGCAAGTTGTCACCAAATACAATTTATGATAAACATAATTATCACCAGAGAGGTTCGACTTACCGATTGTGTATCTGCCAGTGTGTTAGCTGAGGGCAGAATGCGCTTTTTGTTACTTGTTCGAATTAGTGTGGTATAGAATGCAGAGTGGTTTAGCGAAAAATAGGTATTCTGTTGTTTTGGGTCTCGAGTCAAATGAAGTTTCCAGTGGGAAGGGTGATCCGTTTAGTTATGCTTCGGCTGCCCGCTTTTGGGACTGTAACAGGAGTCCATAATCAGCGAAATATAATTGATCAGAAATGTTAAAATATCTGAGGATCAAATCGCCGGAGTTATTCGGTTTTCTGTCTACTGTTCCGACAAATTCATCAACTTAAGAATGTAACGCAGTGCCTGGGAGAAGTGACTTCTAAAAACAGTTAATCATTAGTTAACACTATTTTAAACATTGCAAATCCTTCTGAAAGTTCATCTTGAATTTGTTTAAATGTGATTAAATATCGTTATTTTTTGTCTATCTTGGCACACATGTGTAACTTTAAGGGCTAAATTTTGTTTTTTTAAATTATTTAATTGATGCAGTTTAGAGCAAATTTGAATGTATTCCAATCAAACTTGAGTTTTATCTATTCCATATAAGGTATGTGATTATTTAAATTTAAAAAAAAACGAGAACAAGTAAATACCACAGCAGACGAAGTAGAAGCACAACTTCACATTACCAATTTTTATGCCATGGTACGTGGTGCCAGTGCAAACGTTACTGTAATGTTTCTCAATGTTTCGGCAAAATTATATTTATATATATAAAATTATATATATTGCATACCTCGAGGTCGTCACCGCAGCTTTTCCAAGGAAGCAAACCCTCGCAAAACCTGCGATAACCATTTTTTTGCTTCTCGAGCGAGTGGGGAGGGAGACAGAAATCCAGGGGAGGGATTCCTGCCCCACATCTGAACTGCCAACACATTCATCCACGGTAGAGCTTTAATGATAAAGCACGTTCCTGTTTATTTTCTGTAAATATCTATCAAGCGTGAGGGAGCTCTTTAAGTTGAGTATTGTAGGTGGTGGTGGGGATAACGGCTGTTTGTTGGACCAGCCCATTACGAGGGGCTCCCTCCCCACATTAAATGTTGAGGACAGTAGTAGACTGCTGCCTTCAATAACGAACACTAGTCCAGTCGGGCATGGATTTATTTATTACCCCATGTGTTTGTTGATGTTCATCGCCCAAAATTTTGAGGATAACCTCCATTGGGTTAAGCGAGGTATTAAATTGCAAATGCAAATACAAACCAAAATTGAATAGAGTATAAAGTGGCGCGAAGTGTCTTAAAATGCTTCTAAAACTGCTTGATTTCTCTAAAGATACACCTGTAGGTACAAAAATAAATTTTCTCTTATTACGGTAATAATAAATTATTATGGTTATTGTGCATATAAATGAACCATCATCATCATCATCATTATTAATTTATTTAACGTCATTTACAACAGATCAATCCAAAGCTGTTTAATGGTTAAGCGATCTTAAGTCACTCTTATAATTTTATATCAATCATAATATAAGAATATGATGCCAACCCGAATTAAATTACTTTCGACAGTCAGACCGACATATCGATACAAAAGATCATCAATTTGAAAGACAGTTTAGGCAAATTATTGCTGAAAATATTGGAACTATGTCAACATTATATTTATTAATATAATTATTAAGTGTTAAATTTAGCGAATATCACAAATTATATATAAGATATGACATGCTCAATAACAGCAGACATTTCAGCAAACTGCTTCATGCTGTTTTCTGAAAGCTGTTAAAGATTCAATTTATTACTGATAAATAATTATATCACGAACGGTTATTAATATTATTAATTTGACCCAGATGTTTTGAGAAGATGGTAATAAAAAAGTGGAAACTATGTTAAGGAAATTCTCGACTGAGGGGTGAAGAAAGCAGGAATAAGGAGATTCCGATTAGAGTATGATATACTATTGTCTATTGTTGGTTTTGTTTATGATGGGGTGATGTCCTTCTGTTTGGGGCAGTTTCTGGGATGGATCCTAGGGTTGAAGGAGGGGTAGTAGCTGGAAAAGGAGTATAAGAGCGTCGAAGTTGACCATGGAGCATTAACCCTGCGAAAGGTGAGCTAATTTCAAAGTGGTTCAAGATTTTTTAATTTTTTCTGTGCCCACCATTTTAACCCAGAGGCATAGCTAGGGGTCTCGGCGCCCGGGGCGAAACTGATAATTTGGCTGTCCCTTAACACTATTAATTTGGTATCCAATTTTGAAAATTTGGTGCCATCCCCTGCTTAACATTATAAATATGGCTCACCTTAGGCACTTCCCCCGGGGCGACCCCTACCTAAAAAGTTCTATAGATTGTTGTAAGTTGCTACGCACATAAGTATTTGTCCATCATATGTGAGATGCATTCAAAATTTCATATGCGGGATGAGTAGGGCCGCCGACAGAAATTTCGGACCCTTATTTTATGTCAATCTAGTGATGGAAAAACCAAAAAAAAGGTTTTAAACCAAAACATCCCCGAGCACTTTTCCCCCTTGCCCCCTCTCGGCGGCCCTGGGTGACTTTATTCCCCGACTAAATTTTGCCGGGGCGGAGATCGCCGTTCTCGTTATTTTTAAATGTTTCTATAATTTAAACAAATAAATTTCTAGTTTTCAGAGGTACTTGACTTTTTTATTTTATATAAATCATGAAACTTATTTAAATATTTATATTACATTTATTCTGTAATATTCCAGACATTTAAATTTGCTTCGTTTAAAATATTTTTCATGGCACTTTCCTTGTGTAAACAATACCGGGCTTGCGCCAATCAACAATCGGTCTTAACATTTAATTGATCGTAATGCGATGTTGCCGGAAGATGTTTTGTAGGATAAAGCAAGCCGTTACACTTTGTAACCACAAAATTGTCAATTAACTTGTTGATTAAAATCCAAAGGATGCCGGATTCGTCACAACTTGAAAAAAGGTGGTGCATCTCTCTTTTTTATTAAGTAGTGGTATGGTAGCAAACTATCCTAAAAGATGTTAGGCTGTAAGCAATTTTAATGATCATAAACATGACAAAAATGATATTATTGATGATAATTTCAAAAATCATTTAAATTTAAAAAAATGTATTTCAACAGCAGATGTGAGAAAAAAAAGGCTCATAACAATATTGAAAAGAAAAGAAAGGATAAACTGAAGATTGCAATAGATGATTTACGGAAATTTTTGCCTGCTTTGATTACTAAAAATATTAAGATGGTTAGGTTGATATATCTATTTGCTGTTCATATGTTCCTAAATGTATTGCTTTACTTAGTCTCATCATGAAGTCTTGTTGAAAGCTATGGAATACATGAAAGAGCTAGAGAATGAAAACAAAAAATTGTTGTCAACAAGTGATGCTGCCAAGGGTGCTTATTTTTAACAAATTTTAGTATCTTGGTAAACATTGTTTATCATTTTTATTAAGATCCTAAGCAATAAGTATGGTTTATTTAATGGAACTTGAATTTCATTTCCTATTACTAGGAGAGATTATTGAAAACTTGAAGACCAAGTTGGATGAGAGTTACAAGGAAATACAAAACCTGAAAACCGTTATAGAAAAGAATTGTAATAGTTTATTTCATTTTGTCATTCAACATAAATGTAATATTGCAATTTGAAGGTAGTGTAAATATTCCAGGCATGACAACTCATTCAGCTGAACTCATTCAGAGCTGGAAATCAAAAGGAAAAGCAAATAAGTCTTGTCAAGCAACTGGAGATTCACCAGCAACATCTGGTTCTTCATCTCCAAAGAGTCATCTTCTGTTGAAGAACAAGAAACAAAAAAAGGGCCTAACTATTGCTCAGAGGTTGAATAGTACTTCTGACCCATCAAGTATTATTGATAAAAACTCAATTTTAAATGGCTCAAAGTCCACCTCAACTAAATCAAGTGAAACCCTTGAAGGGACAAATTGTTCTAGTTCTGAAGTGTGCATATCTTTGGATGTGCCACAGAATTGTATGGCTCCAAGATTTATTAGCAAAGATTCAAATCCAATTTATGTTTGTTATAATAATAGATTTGCTCTAGCCACTGAGAATGTACAAATTGCCTCTTTGAATATAATTCCAACTCAACAAATAGAGGTTTCAAGTCTTTTGATAAACAATTCATTGACTTTGACATCCGACCAGGGGCTTCCCGGGTCGGCAATTTCTTTAGTGTCCTGTCTTCCTGCTGGAATTTCATACCTTCCTACTTCCAGTGGGAATTCTGAAGTATTGACTGCAGAGAATGTTGTGCAAAACAGACAGGAAGAATCTGATAGAGTTGACACAGTTACAAAACATGTAGCAAAGAAACAAGGAGCGTGGAAGAATCAAGGAGCATTTCGGAGGAGGTTAAAGGTGCTCCATTGTTGTAATTGGTATTGGAAAAACATGAGGAGGAGAAGGAAAACTCTCAAAACAAGCCAAAAGTGTTTTGCTCCAACACTTAATGGGGAGGACTCGTTTACTGAAAATGAAAAGTCATCAAATATTTCATCAGAGGTTTTAGAAAGTGCTGACATTGTTCCCAAAGAAGGCAATTTTGACAAAAATAAAAACCATTCGGCCATTCCCGGAATCTCTGACTCTTCCGTGACGAACGCCTCAAAGGCGAGCAAGCCCATATGGATTGTTGCCAAGAATATGACCGACTCGGAGAATATCGCTTCAACATCAAAAGAATGTGATGTCAGTAGTTGCAATCTTCCATCTAGATGCTTAACAGAGCATAACTCAAAATTACAATCTACCTCTGAAACTCTACAGAGATTTGAGGCTGCTTCATCTTCATATTCATATTCTCATAACAACTCTCATCTGAAAAGTGATTATCATGAAATAAGCAGTCTTCTAGTAAACCCTATTTCTGCTTTTCCTGATTTGTATGACAGGAATACTATAAGCAAAACAGTTGATCATTCATTTATGGAGGATTCAACATTCTATGGTGCAGGAGTGTCTTATCTAAATGAAGACTTGCAGTTTGACATTGAGGATGATATGTTTCCACAGCCGTCTAATTCCCCTTTCACGAATCAAATTCCATTTGAAAAACTGAAATATAAAGATGGAAGAAAAGACTCCCTCAGTTTTTCCTTCCACAATGAAATTTTTAACAACACATTTGCACTTACTGATTCATTTACTACTCAAAATAATTTCAATTCTGTAGATAAAGTGTCTTGCATCAATGCCACTTACAACCAATTGTCTCCCCAAAGTTCAAATACTTGTTCCTCTGTCCTTTCTAGCAACTTTCAACATGGCAACATTGATCCTAGGTTAGCGAAAACTACTCCGGCCATTTGTGCACAATCTTATTCGACAACTGGAAGGACTCCTTTTTATCACGTCTCGGAAAAAATTAGTTTTTCTAAAAATGAATCCAATTGCTTGAATAAATTATCCAATGCCAATTGTATGTTTGATTCACTGGAGAAAGGCGACTTCAGTGAAAACATGTGCTCTTTGGCTAGATTTCCAAACAAAGGAAGCAAAGGTTTTAACAATGACCTGAAACTTGTTCAAAATGGTTTGTATGCTGTATCCCAATTCGAGACTTCGAATGGATCATCAGTTTTCAATCCATATTCTAATTATAACCATGACAAGATGTGGGTCCAGAGTTCTTCATTTTTGGCTCCTAAAGCTAGTCTTAGTTTCCAGGATTCTCAGGTTGATATTTCAAAGAATTCAGAAACTCAGCTCTTCAAAAATCATTTTTCGTCTCTTGCTATCTCTAAGTTGCCAGCAGACAAGTATTTCTCATTTAAAGCCAAGACTGGTTCAGCTTATTTTGATTCTGGCCAGGTTCATGAAAATGATAGGAGTATGGATTCAAATAATAAATTTCTGAATTCCACAAACAATAAAGAAAAAGGAAAATCCTTTCCAAATGAAGAATTTGTACTATCAGGTGAGGGTGTAACAAAAGTTATTTACACAGCCAGCAGTCAGACATCAACTGCAACAAAACTTTGGAACCCTGAACAGTATGCCTTAAATAGCAAACCATTTTCATTTTATCCTCTTTCTTATAATAATGACAACACATCCAAGAACATCAAAAATCCAACTTCAGTTCATGATAAAGTTACCGACTCTCTGCAAGCGAGGATTGGATCCGAATCGAGCACGTTTAGGACCGATTATTTCCCAAATCCTAACAATGTTTTGGCCCAGGAAGATGGTTTCAAGTCCAGTTATCACATACTATCATTTGTTCCTCCAGCTAAAACCTCATGCGAAGAATCGGAAACCCCCAGCACACATTTGACTCCCACAAGCCTTAACAGTAATCCCTATGCCCAATTGCAAACCAGTGAACATAAACCTAGTGATCCTTCAGGAAACTGTCCAAAGAATGCTCTTTCAAAAAGTTGTTCAAATTATTTTGTGCCACTGTTTAGTTCTTCAAATTCTTCAGACAATTTAGACCATAACTCATTTCCT
Source organism: Hirudo medicinalis (assembly GCA_011800805.1). Taxonomy (NCBI): domain Eukaryota; kingdom Metazoa; phylum Annelida; class Clitellata; order Hirudinida; family Hirudinidae; genus Hirudo; species Hirudo medicinalis. The sequence goes on from MPNW01000057.1 coordinate 58,200, forward strand.
TACCAGACATCTCCAGTTTCACACTTGAAAAGTAATTCCTTCGGCACAGGAAGTTGCAAATCACTTGTCACGAACAATTTAATTACCAGTAAATCTCTCAAACGAGCAGGGGCAAGTTCCTGCAAGCCTTCAAAAAAGGTCAACAAAACATCCCAAGAGTTATTTTCCAAATGTCAGAGGCCTACTTATTATGGCAATTATTCACATCATAACTCCTACTATTCATCAGACTTGCTGGTTGGAGCCTTTGACAAACCAACTTATTTGTCCAATGAAGATCAGTTTATTCCTTCTTTTAATAACTCTGAACCTGTTTCAGAGATCAATCTTAATTCTCTATTTGTCCCCCCTCTACCTTCTCACCAATCAAACGACGTCAGATTGAATCTCTATCAAAGTCAGTGCTCCACTGGGTTCCCTCCGACCACCACGCCCCCTCTAACTCTTTCTTCCACTAGATTTTCATCTGCACTTCCCTCTATACACCACTTTGGCATCGGCAACATATTCACAGACTTTTCTAATCCCCTTACGCTAGCAGTTGATGCAAATAATTTTTCAACATTGAAAGTAACTCAGTCAGATTCATTGACAACTTGCCCACATTATTATCGTGACAACGCAGCAGCAGAAGTGGTCATGTCAGCTCCAAGTTCCGTTTTTCTGGAGAGTAATTATTATCTCCCTCAAGTTCACCACGTTTTCAATCATCACAGTGTTAAGCAGACAAATTCACCGAGTAAAAATTCGATGAGTATCAACAATTTGCTGGGCAACTGATTTGCAGGACTGTTTCTGTTTATAATGACCGTATTAATTTGTTTTCTTTCCTATAAAAAATAAAATGAATTTTTAAATTTGAATAAAACTTGGTCGTAGCGTCTGCTTCAACAATTATTTCATTATCCTGCTTTAATGCTTCGCGAACATCGTCTTTAAGCGGATAGAGATTTCGGGCTTACAGTTAATGATTACAATAAATAAATAGTTTTGTGGCTTGACCTTTAGGTTGTTAGTTGTTGGGAACCTTGCCTATACATACCCTAACTACGCCAAGACCGTTTATTAAAGTCTTATAATTTTCAACTTCACGGGCATCATTGGGGGGCAATTCATTCGGATTCCTCCCTTGAGTAACTGTTGCTTCCCTGACCTTTGGAGAGAAGCAAAAAAAATCATTTCATCAGGTTTGCCTGCAGAAAAAAGCTGGAAAAAAAAAGTTGCCTTTGACTAAATGCGAGCATCATAATTAATTTCCTGAGTATCGTGGCACTGTATTGATTCCAGCCACGTCAATTGAATAAATAAATTGTGACAAAAAGGCATACGTAATAGCTGAAATTGCAACCCTGCTTATGAGATAGCTGCTATCTCGATTTTCGACCGAGAGCAAGTAAAAGTAAATCGAATGAACGAAACAAGCAAATGGTGCTTTGGGCAAGAATAAGAGTGATCATGTATATTGTGTGGGTCGAGGCTAAGGCCAGCATTTTGTGAAAATTAAATTAATTATTTTATCGATATCAGATTTGTTTGCTGGAAGTTTGAAAACTTAGCGATATCTTCGCAGTCGAGGATCTAATCAAAAGCGATAATTGCCTTTGAATATCGTAATTTAATCACACTCATTTTAGACTGAAAATGCAAGATGTTTACCCCTGAAGATGGAAGGCTTTAAGAAATTACTTTGGATATTTTATCTCAGGTCAGTTTGTCAATTGCACGATGTCCAGGCAAATACTCGTCAATTTGAGCTTGGAGTGAACCAATGCAATGAAAAGTTAAGTCTATAAACCTTTTTCGTTGACAGTTAAAGGAAGATAATGTTGATTGGAAAAGATGTGGAGAAGGAGGAAAGAGGAATAAAGCTCTCTGAGCCATCGAAAGCATGCGTTATCATGCTCATTATGACATTTCTTTTAACATACTTTCACCTGTTTGGATGTTTACGACAGAATTTGTCACTAATTAAATAAAACACATCGCACTTGTTCTTCAATAAACTGCCCATTGGGAATTCAGCTCCCGTATAAAGTACGGCACTCGATAAAGAGGTCAGGGCTACGCTTAATTTGATCAGATGTAATAAATGCACTCCCGTCCAATGTGATCCAGGTGATAAATATCTACTGTTTCTTGTATCGGCCGAGCCTTATGTGCCAATCATTCTTTCTTACCTTTAAATTTAGAAATATTGATCGATATACGTATTTTTTATGATCTGCATCTCTTCTTTTGAATGCAATGCTTTCGTAGAGTCATTCGAAATCAAATCTATATAAAAATGATTCCATTCAAAGCGTAAATTGAAGTTATTTGAAATTATTTACAACTAATACAAAACTTATTTCAAAGTTGTTTGAAATAGAGAATGCAAACTAAAATCCCATCGCTGTAATTCCATTATCATCCACCGTGACAAGTATCCATCATTTGGTGGAGATTGTTCAAAACAAACGCAAGTATGCAAATGATGGCAATTCTTTCAGGTCAAGTGGAATCCGGAGCTGGAAGGGAAGCCCGGATTGGAGGACAGATTTGTAACTCATCACATACGACCATCTGCTTGCTTCTTCTTCTTCTTGGGAATTTGAGAAATATTAAAACTTCTAAATGTCTTATTCTCAGAAATGAAAATAACAAAGACAGAATGAAGAATGCGAGTCCTAAACGAGCGAGCAAAATGCTAACAATGTTTTACTATAGTACATTCGGTGTCAAGTTTTGTTTGCAAGGCGAACGAATTTTTTTTCCAAGAACTGAGACACCAAAGGAAGCAAGATGCATCTGGCAATTAGCCTGTCGAGTTGTATTTTCCCGTCCAGCGGTCAAACTAATCAACGCCGGGCTGGCCTGGGTCATCGGATATCGACGCAACCTATCTGCACGTTGCTCTTGGAATTATGCACGCGAGTCCGGTGGCGAATTAAAATTTGCAAATCAGTTCCCTCTTGTAGAGATCCGAACTTCCAGTATTCGGTGACTACTCCAACTTAGGTGCCCAACTCGTTCCATCCATCGGCACACAACCTGACCGTTTGTAACCGGGTGCCACTCCTGCGGTACGACGTGTTCGAGAAAGTTTACAATGTAAATTTTATAATTGCTTTCCAAGCAGAAATAGCGATCTTGAGACCCTGCGGCACCAGACTGCACATAGAAGTCGCCAGTACTTTTTGTCTTTCGTCAATAATTGTAAACAGTTTTTCAAGTGTCTTTTCATGCAATGAAGTTTCAATGTCTGATGTTCTTCGATGGAGCTTGCTTCTGGCTTGTTCAACATGAACGAGTCTAGCCGTCGGGTGCCAGCCCCAGGAAAGGATTATTAGTTTTCTTAGGTTTTTCCCAGAAAACTGCTCGAGTTTTTTAAATATCGGCACACGATTCCTTCGCTAGAACGGTAATTCCCATGTCTCCTATGTGGACCTCCGGACACAAAAATGTACTCGCTCATTTGTTCATCGCAGGAATGACAAATTAAACTTTTGCAACCTGAGAAGAAAAGCAAACCGAAGGAATTTCAGTGCAAAGATGTTACAACGACGAAAGCTCAAACCAGTGAAAAATCACAAACAGCTGTCAATCAAACGTGTTTGCCGACCAATCGGAGTTGAGCGAGTCTCGCACGTGACTCGGTGACTGAACGAGCAGCGTATGGCAAACCAGAGAGCATTTCCTGCGCTAATGCAAAGATGAAAATATTTACCGAACAGTTCGAGTTACTTTTGAGGATGTTACTTCGTCGTCTACTTCTTATTTAGACTTCACTTTTAGGTGCAGCGGAGAAATTTATGGCGCAAACTTTCTCGAGACTAAACGACCTTAAGGACCGAACCCATGTTCGTCGGTCCTGCTTAATCGGTGCGTAAAGAGTGGGAATTTGGACAAGAAAGTCAAAGTCAATGTGAATATTTCAGAGAAACCGAACCCATTCACCTCGAACTAAACTATGAGACCTGATATTTTGCATAAAATATGCACGTCGTTATCACAACATCGTAGAATTATAATGTACCCGCCGAACATTCGACAGCTCGAAAGTTTTAAACACGGCATCTTTCAAATGTAATGGAAAATAATTTAAAGTCGCAAAGGCTCGGACGAGTTTCTTCTGAAACTCCACGAGCAGCAATTATCTGATAAGTGCGATATGACATTAGCACGACATCCGACAATTCTTTTACAACTTATGAAACCGTGACATCGTTACAACGTTCGACTTAGGAGCACAAAAAATGCGCACGTGTTGTGAGGTGACTGTGTCCAACGCAGTGAGGTCTTTAAAAGGGAGGTTGGCCTGCTATATATACAGACAGTGCTCTTGTTTGTTTGCATACGTAGGCAGGTTATTAGCAAGTCAGATTTGTTGCTCAGCTTCGATTGTTGGCACAATTCGTTGAACATGGAGCTTGGCATTGAGTTCTCATTAAGACAGCGGAAGGATATTGATTTTCGTCGAAACCGATTACCTTATTGAAAATGGGAAATTAATATTCTAATTAATGACTGAATAAATTTTATAAAAAGGTTTTTAAGCTTCAATTCGGTCATCGGGTCGTTAAAGTTTACAAATCAAATAAAATGGCCATGAATTCTCACGAATCAGTCTGCGACGGTGCTTCCCGAGGACTTCAACAACCACAACAACCACAACAGCCACAACAACCGCAACAGCAACAACAACAACAACAACAACAGTGTTATTCTTCAGCTTCCCACGAAACCACGAACTACGACGCGCAGTTGCATCTCATTCATCAGAACAATTTCCACGATCAGAATCAGGATCGTCAGCCAAAAATTCTTCCTGTCGATCTCAGCGAAAGCGATCAAGGAAGGGATATTTCTGTCGAAAAGAATCAACAATCCTGCCTGGCAAAAGGTAACTTTTTGCAGTCCAGCCACCTCAATACTCAAACAGCAGTCACAGAAAAGTCTCAAAGTCAGCTTAGAAAGTCAGAATTCACGCACTCTTTTTCGAACTGCTCATCTGGCTCTCGGCCCTTCAAAGGCAACTCAGAAACCAACGGCTCTCAATTTGTCCCTTTGAGTCAAAGTGAGGTTCCTTCGAGCCTTGAAGCCAACTTCAGCAGTTCCTCATTCAGTCACTACGGTCAGTGGTTTGGACTGAATCCTTACAATTCCCATCATTATCCATCCTCCAAAAATTCATCCTGGTTTAGCAGCCACGAGGACTTCAAACCTCTTTTGTTCACTCAACAAAATTCAACCATCCAACAGTCTCAGCAGCATTCAGATTATAGATTCACTTATCAGAATTCTTCTCCGGTTGCTCTCAACCACTTCAAGTTCGGTTCAGCGTCAATTCCTGCCTGGCAAGCATCCAGCGCACAAGGTGAAACTTTCTTTGCCAGCACCTGCACGAGTTACTCCTCCTTTCCTTATCAGTCATATTCCGATGGTTGGCGTCCTTCTTCCAGCAGAGGCGACACGTTGTCTGAAGCCCTGAACATACAGCATCCTTTTCCTGTCCATTCTCCAAGGGATGTTGGTTCGTTGATGCAGGGATCGCTACACGATTCTCAGTCGGACGACGACTCCCCCACATCCGATGACCTCGAGCAATTTGCTCGTCAATTCAAACAGAGAAGAATCAAACTCGGCTTCACTCAGGCTGACGTCGGTCTTGCCTTAGGAACTTTGTACGGAAACGTCTTCTCGCAAACTACCATCTGCCGCTTCGAAGCCTTGCAACTAAGTTTCAAAAACATGTGCAAGTTGAAACCACTTCTCCAAAAGTGGCTCGAAGAAGCAGATTCGACCACTGGAAGTCCTACAAGCATAGACAAAATAGCAGCCCAGGGACGTAAGCGGAAAAAGAGGACTAGCATAGAAATAACAGTCAAGGGAGCACTGGAATCTCATTTCATAAAACAGCAAAAACCCGCAGCGCAGGAAATTGCCGCATTGGCAGAGCAACTGCAGTTGGAAAAGGAGGTGGTTCGAGTCTGGTTTTGTAACAGGAGGCAGAAAGAAAAAAGAATGACACCTCTACAAATGGGAGGAGGAAATGGAGGTGAGCGATTGCAATAAATTGAAAAATTCTGTTCTTAACCGATCGTACATTTAAGGAACGGACACAGAGGACATCGAAGACGATGAAAGCGTCGACACGTTGAACAGCAGGGATCTTCCGAGCCACCAATCTTCAGATCCAAGACATGCTCATCTCATCGACGCATCTGAGCAGCACAATTCCTTCGCACGCAGCCACGAAACTCGAGACAGTGACGACCAGAGTTCCCCTCTGTCGGGCACCTACTTCCGCCAACTCCAGCACAAGGAACATTCTTCTTCCGATGACAGGCAGTGCTCTCCACCGACCAACGAAAACCACTTCAACTCTCAGTTCAGGCTGAACAATGAATTCCTCCTAACGACGACACCAGCGTCGACAATGAACATCTACTCATCCAACAGCACGTCCTTCCTTCAAGACCACTACAACAATAACAACTCTCTGACGCAGAGCGACAGACTCCAATCCAACTACCATAGGAACCACTTCCCAGAAGTTACTTCTTACTTGAGTAGAAAAAGTAGCGTCTTTAGTTCAATGCCTTTTGTGGACATGTCCAACAGAGAGTCATTCTACAAGGTCTGTGGCAGTGTTTTCCTCAATCGTTGAAAACTCTTTCTAGTCCTCCTTCTTCTTCAAACTGTTTTTAAAGTGAGTTTTTCAAATCATTCATCATTCTCTTCACGCCCAAAATCTTCTTTGGTTTCTCTTGTTTTTCGTGTATTGTTGTTTTACCGTGTGGGTAATCCACCATCGAGAGAGTTGTGCATTTGATTTCGTCGTAAACAGCCGCTAGTACGAGGTCGTTGTTGGTTTAAGTATTTCGCGTTTATTTTCAACCAACAGAGCTTGTTTTGCGTCAAGGTGTCAAAGAGATGGATTGTCTTTTGCTGAATTATTAAAATGCTTAATTGTGAACATAAATTGTATAATAACACAAAAAAATAACTATATTTCTTTCGATTATTCAAACACACGTTTCACGCCGTGGGCCAACAAGATCTTGTCCATACGAATATTGACTCAGACACGGTCAGCACATACCTCTGAATTTGAAAATAACACAACCCATTCATCAACAACACGAAATTTTACGAAGTGCTCTGATTTGTCTCTGCATTTAGACTTCGACAACGGAGACCTGAAGATATTTTGCAACCATCCTGTAATGTGGATCTATCCAGATCAGAGTAATCTAATATGGCAAGATGATTAATGCAGCCTCATGAATCCGTGGCCAACATACAAAGAAACGTTTGCCGTCTTTCCTTGAGCCTCCTCGCATTGTTATCGTTCCCTACTTTTAAGGTCAACACGAGATTTGCAAACCTCTTTCTTCAGGAAATGTTGACGACGACGAAGACTTTCAACAAATCAATTACGACCGACACCTCTCACATCATCCACACGTGCACGAAAAAGCACGCTCGGCACAAAGATGGACACGGAGTGGAACATCGGATCTAATTAATTGCTCGCGACATAATAAGAGGTGTCCACTCGTGCCCCTAATTAGGAACGCCTCCCTCGATTGACATTCATTCCATGCCTCCGTTTCACCTCTCGAACCTTCGGAAGCAGCGTATAATTGTTCCTTCGGACCTCCACAAATCCTTTACGACCTTTACGACCTTTACGAGAGCGTTTCCTTCGCTCGGGACTTTTTCTTCGATGCTTTCAATCTTCTCAAACTGCCTTCCTTGGATTTGTCGGATCCTACTTATTGAATTATTTCAACAACAACGAAACGAGGTCTTTCGACTAACAAAGATTAAGTCACTGAAATAATAAAGCTTTCATTAATTACTCGATTTGTTGCTCCGAATTGAGTTACTTTTTGAAAGACAGACATCTCAAAGTTGATAAAATTGAAGCTTGAATATGCATGAGAGAATTATTCACTTGGAGAACTTTCAGCGGTCGATTGGCAACCTGAGTGCAAACACGCTTTCGACCATTCAGACATCTGGTCTCCCCTCGAATCCAATAACTTTCATGCGATCCAAAGAAACACGAGGACAGTTCTGCACGAGTTTCTAAAAAGTAGCAGTCGTTTAAATTAAGTGACGGAAAGTTTGTATTTATTAGAAAATTGCAATTCACCGACCATCTTTTGAACGCAAGCACACGTAGTCAGGTGTTGGGGTTAAAAATAGGAGATAAGGGTTGGCTCCTGTATAACGTTTAACTTTCAAAGTCAAAAGTGAGGAAAAGAACAAACAGTCTCGTAGGGAAGGCTTGTTTAAGGAGAGTTGAATGCATGTTTGCTTGTTTAACAAATCATTCAGGACGCCGGGTTGACTTTTGCGGACATGCAATCTCAGGCCAAATGTCACCAAAAGCCAAACAAGGGATCTTTCCTCGCTCAAGAAGTCGAGAGGTGGTTCAATGGAAAAAATACACGTTCGTTCTCTTGAGGAACATTAACTTGGAACTGAAGACTTCTCAAATTTCAGAAAGGAAACAAGATTACAAGCTTGAAACGTTGACAACATGGCGTCCATCAGTAGTGAATGCCTGAGCTCTCCATCAAACGTTAGAGTGACGTAAGCAGATCTTTCGGGATAGCAGCCTCCAATCATTAATTACCTCACAAAAAGTGGCAGACCGACTCATTAATAATTTCAAGGAGAATATTTTTCTGTAATACGAGACACGCACTACTAAACAAACATTGCACGCTTGAATAGGCACACGTGGTCACCTTGAAACGTCTGCCCGATGAGAGGGACCATTGGTCAAGAGATTCACTCGACCGATAAGTTTGGAAAATTAATTAAATGCTTATAATTGAAATTAAATCACAACCAATTAAGTCTTTACCCATTAAGTTGTTCATTAAAAGTGTAACTGGAAAATCCTGAATTCTCAAAGTAAAAAAACTCGTTTCTTTTGAGCGAAGTTGATGCGACATGAATTTTTGATGGACGAGAGGAATTTGCATATCTCCATGTCCATCCCCGTGTTATCGCTGGCTGGGAATCTCGCGAGAAATCTCTGTTGACGAAGAAATCCCACGTGGCTGAGGTGAGCCTCACGAACGTGTAAGGATTGTGATTGATGATTCAGCCATTTGTTGAGGCCGTTTTTCCTTCCTCTGATTTTAAATTTATTTTAAAGCAATTTTAAACTAATTTTATTCTTTCAGAAACTCCTTCAAATACAAACTGATATTCGAATGCTAGAGAAGGCATATCAAACAAATGTAATTCCATATTATATACTTTTCTGCTGACAAAAACAAAGTTGAAGATTTCAACAAGACATTTATGACTAAAACACTTTCAAGCGTCGACTGCTCACAATAAACCAGCAGCCACTACACGTACCACTCCTTCACTCCCCTTTTTTTCCCTTTCCTGTTCTGCCAGTTTTCGGGAAAACAAGGATCTCTGTGTTTGGATAAAAGGTTGTCGCTAGAAGGAAGGGAATCATCTTTCGTGGACCTCGTGGGGCGTCTTATTCCACCTCCGCCAGATGGTGGAAATTCAAAATCAGTCGAATAGGAGTTTCGCACTCGATTTTCAGCCACGTGTTGCTTCCTGATCTCGACCTCTTTGGTTCGATACCTGCAAACGGCATAGACGAGTATGGACAGCAAGACCAAGACTCCCGCACCGATCCCGCTAATGAGTGCGATGTTCATCACGAGGGAAGCATTCCTCTCCACGGAGATTGAACTCTGCAGAGGATTTGCTTGCTTCCTCGAAGCAGTGTTTTCGGTCGACGTTCTTGGTTCTGTGGCGGTTGTTGGATCTTCGGAGAATAAAAATATAAAATTAACATGACATAAATGTAAAGAAATATTAAAATATAAAATTAACATGACATAACTTTAATTTATAGTGGTTTAAGTAGACTAATGTCTGTGTGATGAACCACAAAATTAAAGGAAACGTGACTCTGAAATTAAAACCACGATTGCTTTAACAAGGTCGACTAATTCAATTTATTTCAACTTATTGGCAAGGACGACTTTTTCAGACTGTCACAAATTTGCAGTTAAAATATTTTAAATCCTATAATATCAGATTTAATGCAGAGAACATCTTTTATCGCTCAACTTATTCATCGAGTTGTTAACCCTGTCGTGAATGAGTTTCAAAATAAGATTCAAATGAGCATTTGAATATTTTTAATTAAAAGAACACAATTTGAAGGGAATTTCTTGAACAATCAGAATCATTGCCCGCACAACAAGCCGCAGTTCGACTGACGCCAACATCGAAAGTAAAATAACACAAGATAGAAATCACATCACCCCAAATTGTATGCAGTGTTTTCTGTCCGCGAGTAAATAAATGTTACAAGTCTGACAAACATCAGAAAGAATATGATTCGCGATAATTTTATGTTTGTTGACATCTCACGTGCAATCTTCCATACGTCAGGATTACGAAAAACTGGTAAAAGCGTCTTCGCGTGGCTAATGAAGACTCGAGTGAGTCCTGTTTCTGTTGTTGTTGTTTCGATGAAGATAATCAATAAACATTGGAGAAGAAGTTGACAAATCATGATTTGTTTTCTGGGGAAGTCATTTGATTTCATTTTCATGATATTTCTGCCATCAGAAACGTTTCTGAGGTTTTGCGTAACTTTAACGATTTGAAGGTGTTTGTTTCACAAATGTTTTCAAAAATGTTTGGGAACTTGGAAAGTTTTTAAAATTTAAAACGATATTTAAAAATAAATTAAATAAAATCTCTTGAAGCTTTTAACAAATCCTCTAAAGTTCGAGAGATCCTGTTACTCGTTGATAAACATGTGAGCATGATTTCAATACAACATATATATTTAAGCACTATTTTATAGATATAATAATAATAATAATAATAATAATAATAATAATAATAATAATAATAATAATAATAATAATAATAATAATAATAATAATAATAATAACAATAATAATAATAATAATAATANAACAAATAATACAAATAATACAAATAATACAAATAAAACAAATAAAACAAATAATACAAATAATACAAATAATACAAATAATATCAAATAATACAAATAATACAAAATAATACAAAATAAACACAAATTAAACAATACAAATAAAAACAAATAATACAAATGATACAAATAATACAAAATAATACAAAATAATACAAAATAATACAATACAATACAAAATAATAACAACAATAATAATAATAATACAAATAATGATAATGATAATGATAATGATAATGATAATGATAATGATAATAATAATAAAAGGTCCTCAATAGCATGGCATAATATTGAATAATACCGGATAACATTGATCAGCAGCTCACTGTTCATTTGTTGCTAACAAAATGATGTCGACAACAAGTGATGAGCACTTGATGTGACTGGTAATTATAAACAACTTTTGCACATTAGTGTTTACCTAGTTCTATCAGTCTGCAGTCATCGTCATCGTCGTCATCGTCGTCGTCATGATTCAAGTTGGAACATGGAACTGCTCCTGATGAAGTGGTGTCCTCATCGCTTCGTCCCCTTGTCTCGAATTTGAACCTGTGCATCTCGATTATTTAATCGTCCGAATGTTTGATGTTATTTTAAGCAGTTATGGATTTCATGTGCATTTAACGACTCAACCGATCGGCTGTTAATAAAAAAATAAAATCGATATTCTCTCAAAACGAACACATGGAATTAAAGAATATAAATAAGTAACCGACTCGTCAACATCAGCAGTGGTGATGTGCTGAGGATTCGTCGTCTTCCGCCAAAGACATCCTTCGTAACCGGAGTCACAGAGACTGGACGTGACACTTAGGGTCGTAGTCGTGACGCTGAAACATTGAATGACCTGGTGACAGTGAATGTCAAGGTCAAACGAAGGACATGAAATACTGTTCAAAGCGTACAGAAATTCACTCCTCAACGGTTTCATGTGCAGTTCAATGTCTCCGTGAAATGTTATTCTTTCGTCTCCTTCTGCTGCCAGGTCGAGTATCTTGAAACTGTCAACCACGAGACCTGATTGATTGGCATTATTTGACGTTGTTAATTCGGATTTACATTAATTTCGAATTTGTCGACGAATAACACATTTAAATAGTCAGACATTTATCAATCCTCGTCAGTTTAAATGAACAAACTGAGGAATCGAAAGAAGAATGAACGAACAGAGAAATGTTTGATGGGAAATTAAATCAAGTGGAAACTTATTTTAATTAATTAAAGTCAGTTTCTTTGCAGTGACAATCGACATAAATCCATTATTTTGAAGCAACATTTTATGTTCTGCCATGATGATCATCCTTAACGCTCCACATTCGTGATCGTCAATTTATTAAAGAATAACATTTCAAGCATAATAGATTAATATCTTTTAATATATTAATATAAATTAATTAATTAATATAATTAACATCTTTTAATATATTAATATCTTTTAATTAATAATTTTAATATCAATTATTAAACACCTGAAATAATTCCTTGGAATTGCCTCTTTATGACTCCATCAGAATCACTCCTGCCACCTATCGACACTCTCGAAAGATGGTTGAATGTGATCGAATGATTGCCTAATATGTTCAGAAATTAAAGTGGTATTGTATTATTATTATTATTATTATTATTATTATTAATTATAAAATAATTTTATTTGAATTGATATTAAAATATTATTGCACTGTAAATACCAAGGAATACATCAGAATCATCGTTACAAGCATGAACAACAACGAAAGAACAAATAGTTTGTTGATACCGGTAGGATATTTTGGTTGAACTGGTAAGCCATCCAGCTGAATGGTGGCATTCTGTCCATCCCTGGTGAATCTGACGACGTGGTACTGACCATCATCTACTCCTGTAAATAGCTCCCCTACAGGGTGATCCGTGGACCCGACATTATAAACCACCAATATCTTGCCCTCGACCTAAGGATCATAAACATCACTTGATTGCAAGAGTACGATTTTTTTGGAAACCGTGTGAAGTATTAATTAGCTCATACACTCACACACTCTGAATCTCACCGTGTGAAGCATTAATTAGCTCACTCACTCACTCACTCACTCACTCACTCACTCACTCACTCACTCACTCACTCACTCACTCACTCACTC